>JAUZST010039473.1:0-87085 GCA_034779995.1 Parotocinclus haroldoi
ATTGTTGTTGTTGTTGTTGTTGTTGTCGTTGTTCTATCATCACCATCATGGCACTCTGATATACCGAGTGTACGCTGAGATGCGTAGTCATTTTCTTACTCGTGTCAACTGGGCATAATAATGGAGAAAATACTCTCCATGATTGCATTTTATTTCGAATAGCTTTTGTGACTGTGTGCAGATGCTTATTTCGGAGTCGTGTAGTCCCGTGGTCATCACCTTGAAGTGAAGTGCCTCTGTCAGACGCCCTCCTGATGTATAGTCTATACATAAGCAAACAGTTTTCCTGCATCAAAGTGAAGCTTCACCTTTCAGTCTAAGATAAAAGGCATTTTCTAAAAAGCAGGATGGACACATGATCTGTATTTCAAAAGCCTGCTGATAGATGGAAAAAGTACAGATTCTTTATTCAGTGCTACTGTCTGCAACTGCTCCATAATGCATGCACTGTAATGTTTAGTATTGAATTGCAGGAAATCTGATTTGTTTCAAAGCTCCTCTATTCTGTGCCATGGCTGAAAATGATGTATTGGTTTTTTCCTCAGGTTGAAAGAAACAGGGCTATAGGTTCACTGCGCTGCCATTTCATGTTGCTTTATAAAGGACTGCTTTTGATGGCCAACATTTGGAGGATGCTTGGACCCAGACAAACTGAGCCTGTACACACACATGCTCCACTGACCATGATTCCATTACCCCCCAGTGAGATACTGGCAGCACACAGTAAATAACCTCTGTGCTCACCAAATCCCCCTCTATCAGTCTGCATGCGACTCTTATCTGAGAGTCACGTCTCAAAGGAGCCCTAAAGACACCTGCTGAGAGTAAACCCAAATATGAAAAATGCACAAAAAGATTTCTATTAGCTTATAATCTCGTCTAAACCAGTGAAAACCATGGTACAGGTGAAAGGAAATAATTTTTCAGGAAGCTATAGACAGCACTGAGATATTTAGTCAATATATAAATCTGATTGTTAAATATATATCCAAATGTTAAATCCATTATCTTCTGCTTATTTTACACGGGGTCGTGGCTCAACTGGTGCCCACCTGGCAGCTCTGGACGTAGGGGCAGGATCAACCCCAGACGGGGCACAAATCCATCATAGGGCACACACATACAGTTACACACACAGTCACACACTAAGGGCCACTTTAGAGACACTAATTGACCTAATATGCATGTTTTTGGACTGTGGGAGGAAACAGGAGTACCCAGAGTAAACTCACTCAGACACGGGGAGGACATGCACACTCCACACAGACCGCTCCATCCTGGGATTGAACCTGGGACCTTCATGCTGTGAGGCAGCGGTGCTACCCACTGAGCCACCGTGTTGCCTGTCCAATATTCTCTGCTAAATGCGTGGGCATTTTGAAAGACATCCAAAGTTTTCCATTGAACCATCCAAAGTTTAGCAATGGTGTTCTCTCATATGGATAAACTGACTATGCCTTCTGACTTTTATTTTGGCATGTCCTGTGTAATTTGCGTATTGGCTAAATATTTCGCTTGACAAAATACATCATTTAGATTTAGATTAAATATTTAGCATATATATATATATATATATATGGCAGTGGTAAATGTTGAAAAATGTAACATTTATAATGTTATAATTATTAAGATTACATTTATTACATATATATCATATGTCAAGTGGAATTCCTAATTCCACCTAAGTTCCTAATTTAAATATTTCCCTTTATAGGAATTACGCTGATTTGTATTCTTTATATGGACAGAGCTGTTTTAGAATTCATAATTACAGTGGCTTTCCGGTTCTTAACCACCCCGGAACTTGTTGGTTCTCGACGCATTTTAACAAGTAAACTTTGTCTCGGCTGGTCGTTTGCTCTGTACTCTGGCTTAAACTTTTATGAGTCTCGATTTGTTATTCATGATTTATGATTAACAGTAGTTCTTGCTTCGTGGGGATTTCCGTGAATCTCTTCTATGTGGATTTATCTGCTCGGTACTCGTCGACAAGCCTTCTGGAATTAATTAATGACGAAAACCAAAGTACCTCTTTATATCCATACATTTTCTACAACAAATACAGTATTATTAACCATACAATATTTAATCTCTGTGCCGCCAGAGTTAAATGTCAAACCCCAATGTGTAGTACAGCTAGATGTTTTTGACATGTTTATGTTAGTCAAAAAGACAGCGATTAAGTGCATGTGACTGCTGGTGCTATAAGCAAGCTGTGCAGATTCAATACTAATAAGTTTACAGGTTGAGCTCACTGCTGTTACTGCTATGGACTGTGCTCCAGTGGCTACTTCTCCGTATCTTGTAACAGCTGTGTTTCCTGTAAACTAACATAACACACTATGGGAACAGTATTAGTTTTGACAAAGCGCTCAAAAAAATGCTTGTAGTTTGCTTTGTGATTGGCACTTATAGAAGTCTTGCAGCTCAGGGACTGCAGCAAACCAAAAAAAGTGATCCTTTATACCTTATCTTGCTTCGAGCTCAGGCTCAGGCTTTCCATTTCACTCTCAGTGAGCAACTCAAGCAGTAAAATGGAATTTTTGCCTGAGAAGTCCTGTCTACCCCAAATAGGTTTATATGGATAGTGTTTATTATTTGCTCTTGGTTGAATTAAATACTATTTACAAAAACAGAATTCAGCAGGGTTTTTTAAGCTAAGGCTCTTGGCTAACTGCCAGTACTATCAATAGTGACGCGTGATTCAACATGCTCATGGAAATGCATTATCTTTAAATGGAGGATCGGCCAGTACACGACTTTGCACTGTGCTGAGATCGGACAGGTTAACACATGGATGGCAGAACATTCCAGTGTTGTAACTATTGAAGTAAATATGTTACCTTCTATGAAGACTTCAAAGTTTGCTACATGAAAAAGAACCTTTCTTTACGGTCTGTTGAGCTGCTTTTGTGTCCAACTTGGTGGAACGCCATTGATTTATTCAGAATTGTGCGCAAACCGCAAACACTGTGGAACCAAGATGATAGGATGGTGAGCCCATGGTCCTGGAGTGTTGGATCTGTAGATTACAATTAGCTACTGAGGTGTATTAAATATAAATCTGTAGTGCACGGTTTCTGGTGTTATCCTAAATTGCCTTAGAGCTGAATTATGTTTTCATGGTTCCTATATCAGCTCCAAAGACAGGTTTGATGTATGGTATGCGTATATACTAAACTGTAAAGAATACAATTTGCTTTGAATATTGTCTCAAAGTCTAAAACACGTTACGTTTACCTGACCATAGACATAAAGCTTGTGAGGTTTGAATCTTATTGACTATTTACATTCATTCACCAAAGTCAAAGGCATTCGTCTGACCAAAAAGGTGCTCGCCCAATCAAAAGATCTCTTTTACTCCCAATGACACAAAAGTCACTGATAGTCAAGTGTTTAATAGAGCGGTCAATCAAGACATCTCTAGCCACTGTGTGAGTTTAGGTGCACAAAATGGAATTGTTAGTATCTGCTTCCCACACAGTATTTCATAAGCAGCATTTCAGAAAAAGGCGACGTCTGGCTTCACAAGTTCAAGTATAAACCTTCCCTTAGTCTTTCATGTGGGTGGCTATTGGGAGATTTACATGGTGGGAGTAAATTGGCAATAACATTTGGGGAAACTGTACAAGGCACTTATCCGCATTGCCTTCTCTCCTTGTTAGGAAGAGCAGAGTTTGATTTGAACATTGGGAAGAATCAAGCTTTCTGTGGTTCAGTTGACTATTAACCAGAAGGTTGCGAGTTCAAGTAACTCTCTTGCAAGCTGCAGGTCAACAAGCAGGGCCCTTAATCTTCGACTGCTCAGTAGTCATATGATCTAACTTTACAGTACTGTGCAAAAGTCTTAGGCCTCCATGAGATTTGTAGACTTTTAGATTTATGTCAGTATGATATGCTGTATTTTTATGAACCCAAATATTCCAAACTTGGATTCGGCCCTCCATAATACCCTTTTGTACTGATATAAATGTAAGTCTTTTAAATGTAAGCTTTAGCATATCTTTGTATTTTCACCCCATGCTAAAATGCAAGGCACAAGCGGTCACAATAAATACTTGCCAACTTAGCCTGTAGAATTTTTTTTTTGCTTCATACAAAAAAATTCATACAAATGTTCTGTGTTGTCTGATTGTATGGTAATAACGAGAAAAGTATAATGATAAATAATTATATTTGGTCATTAAAGTTTTGCTAAAACAATGGTATTCTAATAGTAGTCTAATCTAATGGTGGCCTAAGACTTTTCACAGTAGTGTAAAACAATCATAGGACTTCAATCAAGATTTGTCATAATCTTCATATTCTGCATGATGGTTAGTTTGCAGATGGTGAAATCAGTTAGTTGTGGATCTGTCTTTAACAGCAACTGATTTATGGCAGTTTTCCGATTGCCATATTTTGAGCATTTGTTCAAAACCAAAATCTAACATAATGTAAGCTGATGCTGGTGGTATCTGTATTTTGTACCTTGGAGCAGTTTGTTCACTCATTTTTAACTTCAGCCATGCATGTATGGTTAGAACCCTAGCCTGATTTGTGGAATTAGCACAATGCATGCACTCTGCTAAGTGAGAGACATACTCAACAATGTCAGCTCGCACATTGCTAAACCAACAATTAAGATATTATAGCAGACAATAATTACTGCATACTCTACATCTGTGCAACTCCGGATATTGGCGTAGTGTTGGTGTTATACTTTTGTGTTTAGTTGGCTGTTCCGACCTCTTCCCTATTTAGAATAGACATATGCCTGCTCTCAGCAAACAGTGACTAATTAATGCAATCTACCCTACTGGTAAATCAGCCAATCCAAATCTGTTCAGTTCACTAGGTAGTTCAGAAGAATCAATTAAATATAATGACTTCTGTTGGCTGTCACTACAGTACAAGCATTATGAAAACAAGGACCCGAGCACAACATTAAATTTTCTTTTATAAGAAGCCTGCCATAGCCTACTCTTTTAACTGCAAACTATCTATATGAAAAGAATGTGCTTCACTTTTCAACCTTGAGAATGAAGCAATGTAAGCTTCAGTCTGGAAACTGTAGACTTTGAGAGATCAAACATGCCAGAAAAGAACACTTGAGACTCAGGTTTGAAATAGCTCACTGTAATATAGAAACTAGGATATAACAAGTTCATTTATCATCCTCAAGGGCAAACGAAGCAGCAGTGGTTAGAATAGATCTAGCCGATAGACTCCAGGACCACATGGTCAGATAAGAATGGATAAGGTTATTGATTGGTTTGTGTCGGCCTTAATAACGTGTAAAAGGAAAAGCACCTCCCAACATTTACCAAATAAACACCTGATCATTCAGTTTCAGCTCTTGGAGATATATTCCAATGGAACTGTATGGATGTAAATTATCCAGTTTAATACCATTCATTTAATTCCATTATAGCATCTGTTTTGTCCCAAATCAGCTTTATGGTTTTAGATTATCTTCTAATATCTAAGGCCAATCCCAAATTGAGACAGTTGCAAAGAAAAAACAGTAAATACTAAACATTATAGTAAGGAAGTGGCCTATATACTAAGGAAGAGACCTTGGGTGGACCAAGACTCAAAAAAGGATCCATTCTCCTTGGGTAGCTTAGATGATGTACACTGCTCACAAAAATAAGGGGATATTTCAAAATGAATCCGAAGCAATAAAAAAGAAGCATTTTTCTTTTCTTATTTCATACATCAGAAAAGCAAACATCGAGTCAGAGAAGTTTGTTTCATAATGCAAATGAGATGCAAAAACAACTTTGATTTAACTAGTTAAAATGCACTATACAAAAGGCTGAAAGTGCTGGAGTATCTGAACGTTCCCTGATCTTACACATCCTGCAATTTCCCAGCCCTTGCAATACCTCTGCAACACCTCTGATTTGCCTGAATGGAAAGTTTGGAGAGACACAAGACGTCTTGAAGATGCTCAGACAAAGACAACAGTGTGAACAGCACTTGGAACATCCCAAAGCAGACTGTGGAATCGCTTTCAAGAGACTGGAACAGTACAAAGAAGACTAGGGCAGGGTCACTTATCTGCCACAGCATCAAGAGATGATGGCTACTTGACTTTATTGGCAAGAAGGAGCAGATGCAGCAATGCAACAGATTTGTGGGGACAGTTTCTTGCTGCCACTGGATGACGAATATGCACCCAGATCATGCACCTAGAAATCGGCTCCATTGTGTTGGATTGCTTGCCTGACGGCCAATTATATGCATTCCATTATCTGCTGAATACCATAAAACCCATAGAAGGTGGGCTGATGAGCGTCATCATTGAACCAGTGATAAGTGGTCAACTTTTCTGTTCACTCCCATAAATATGTAATTTGCTACTCATTTACCATAATTGAGTTGACATCTCATTTGTATAATCAAACAACCTTCTTAGATTTGTTATTAGCTTTTTGCTGTTGATCTTGTTTAACGAAATACAATCAAACGCTTCTTTTTTAATTGCTTCATATTCATTTTGAAATACCCTCTATTTTTTGTAAGCAGTTGTATGTAAGAATTAACGAGTAATGCAGCTGGTCAGTTTATTTTCTACAGTTGACCAACAGAAAGTGATGAGCAGCTGCTGACTCTCCACAGCCTCCTGAGGAAGTGGAGGCATTGGTCACAGTAGTGAAAGTACCATGTGATTCCACGTTAAGTTCTTTAGAGCAGTCTGTCCTCGCAAGGAACACTGTTATTTCTGATTACTGATTCTGATATTAGTCTCATTTCAGTCGCGCTCCATCTCAATCTTCATGGCACCTTGCCTGTAACAGGTGTTAGCTACTTTACGTAGCCATGGCGTAAGCAACAGTTAGATACAGATCTCAAGAGCAGGTGTGCAGTGCTGTTACTCACAGCCAGTCTGTCCAGATCAGCTAATTACATTCCTCTAACCTACACTGTTTGCTGATTTTGACTACCTCAGGCGCCAAAGACAACAGGTGGCGTTGAGACGAGGCGCTGAGGTTTGATTCCAGAATGTATGCCTGTTTAACTGTTTAGCTAAGGGTAATGCACAAGCGTTTAAGCAAAGGATAGCACAGCAAAGGCTAAAATGGAAATGTGGTGTCAATTTTCAGTGGTATTAGTACTGGTATCATTTTAAAAAAAGGTTGGTGTGAATCAGTGTTAATTTTGTCAGCTGATTTGAATGACGTTTGAGTCCTAGGCTTTTGATTGAAATTGCAATTAATTTGAGTGGCATATTAGTCATATAATTATTGCCGGTTTTGGTTTAGTTTTACTCAACGAAAACTACCAACATTGTACTGACTTTTGTAAACGATTAAATGCGACCCTGTGTGGAATAAGCGGATGATAATGAATGAATGAATAAATGAATGCTTTGTGAGCAGTGTAGTTCTCAGTTTGTGAAAAAGTTTTTTTTTAGTTTTCTTTGTGAAAAAGAGTGAATATTTAACTTATCGTAGTTTAACGCTGGTGGGAATTACACTACCACAGATTTTAAAATCTACATATGAATGGGAGTAAAATTAGATGGTTGTTCTGTTTTCGCTGTGGTACTTTACTTACTCCTGTGGGTTCCTGTTCTTTGTTTGTTTAATATTGCATCTGCCAGTGCTGCACCTTTTGGCTTCTGTGCTGAGGAGGATAGCAGAGTTCTCATTTTAATTTGGCAGCACTAGCTCCACCGATGCCCAGTTTGGTTGTTTGGGGCATTGTGAATCTCCGGGTATGGCGGGCATCCTTCCCGCCTCCTGGAGCATCCCTGTTTTGCTCTGATGATACAGCCTAACATTGGCTCCATGACACATACACATCCAACAGTTTCTGAGCCTCAGGGCCCGGACGCTGTCATATATCACTGCTCGACTGCAAAAGCAAAACATAAGTCATGTGAAAGGTCAGGAAATCTGAGGAAGTTTGCTGAAAAATGATAGACGTGTTCATAAGCAGCGGGGCGCAGTTAAGCTGCAAGGCAGCAGAGGATGCCGTGCCCTCAAATGACAACTCTAGCTATGATTTGTTTGCTGCTGATGTAATATTTTGCCAATGAGAAACCAAATCATGGATGAGCCTAACAGCAAAGGCCTGGCGGACAGATGGCATGTCGGGGACTTTTTTTTAATCCTTGATGAATGTGAAACGTGAAAGATTGCTCTTCAGCATCCATCTCTTCTTTTACATGCCCCTTATAATTCTATTCTTCAACATGACACTTTTTCTTCATGCTTATTCCTTCAACCACACCCTTCTTTAACCTTTTATCAAAAGTGCAGCCTAACTCATCTTTTTTTTCTCTATTTCTGACAGCTGGGACCACATATATTTTTGGGAGAGGAGGTGCACTTATTACGTATACCTGGGCCCCTAATGAGCGACCAAGCACCAGGGCGGACCGCCTGGCCGTGGGCTTCAGTACTCAGTTGAAAGATGCCATCTTGGTGCAGGTGGAGAGCACACAGGGACTGGGAGACTATCTGCAACTACACATAGTGAGTACTGGACTTTTCCCCTATCTGTGAGCCCCTGCTGTGCATTCTCGTAGAATTGTTTTGCGTAATGTCACTGATACTGATTAATAATTACTAAAATTACAGGCCATTAGTTTTCTGTTTTACTCTTTTAAGAATAGGATATTTATCTATATACACTGCTCACAAGTTATGCGATATTTCATTTTGAAGTATTGAATAGAATGCCTATAGAAAATCATCATATCCTGACAATTCCTGTATCTTTTGTCACAGTAAGTCTATTTTTTCTGGATATTTGCACATTATTAGAAGTGACAAAACCACAGTTAAACTAACATAAAACTCGGATTAGTTATTCAAGATTAAGAGGAAGGATACAAACAGATTTTACAGGCTTTAACTATCCCCCAGAGTATTGTTTAGAGAAGGAGTAGGAGGTGAATGACACAAAATAACACCATGGCGGAATGGCGCTTGCCTCTAAACTGAATGATCAAGCCATGTTCTGATCAATTCTGATGATTTTCTGGAGGCGCATCTGATAATAAATGGAGCTTGGATAAACACCAGTAAGACCTGGTTACACACTTTACAAAAATAATATGTATCAGTTCACCAAATAATGTGGATAACTTGGAATAAGAAATATAAGTGGCTCATTTAGCATGGTTTCACTTATATGCTGCCTCTAGTTATTTACCAGTATAGTAGCATTGGAATTTGGGGCGAGGAAAGCTGCAGTAAGATCATAAATTAAATGAAGGGTGTTAGGGCTGGCAGTGAACGGAGACAAAATGCTGGAGGCGCTGTAAACATGTGTAAATTCAGCTTATTAAAAAACACAGGAAGAAGTTCAAACAGGACTAGATAAAAACATGGTCAAAACACAGTCCAGTATTTAAAAAAACACGCCAAACAATCCAATTGGGCAGTAAATCCAAAGGGCAAAACAAAAAACAGAAATGGGAACAGAGAAACAAACAGAGATCATGGGCAAAAATGCAGTAATAACACTTAGCAATGCTGGGCAATTCAAACACTGGAATGAACGTAAGAGTGAACAACCTTTGCGCACAGAATTACTGGGTGGGCACCGGCTGACCTGCAACCCCATGTGGATTAAGCGGAAGATAATGAATGGATAGATGGATGGATGGATGGATGGATGGGTGGGTGAGAGTGAACAGCGAATAAATGAGAGTGATAGTGAACTGGGAATAGCAGTACGACAACAAATCAAATTGCAGCAATGCAGGGGTTGATTGGAGGTTTTGTGGATTGTGGAGAGTGGAAGTTCAGATGTTCAGTTGTATGCGTGACAGTAGGGCTAAGTGATAATGTTATTTTAGTTAGTAACGTCTAAGACCCGTGGTGCAGGCTATTGTGACATTGTGTGTGTGTGTGTGTGTGTGTGTGTGTGTGTGTGTGTGTGTGTGTGTGTGTGTGTGTGTGTGTGTGTGTGTGTAGGTTCTGTAGTTAAATCTGCTGATTTTAGGGAAACATTAGAACCTCTCATATAAAAAGTATGCAAATTCATCCAGATTTTCTAAAGAAGTTATAGACCACATTGAGGACATATTTAAAGATCAAACTGTGAAAATAAGCTTTGTTGTTTGCCTTAGATAGGATAGTGTTAAATGGGTTCATAAAAGGCTGGTGAGGATGTATCTGCAGAACTGGAAAACGAAGTCGGACTTGCTAATGATTTAGCCCATTAAAATAACATAAGGCAAGAATGGGGACTGTGGGGGCTGTATATCAAGTTAGTAAATGGCTTGTTGACCTTCATTTTTTTTTTACAAGCAATTGTAGTTTAAGTGAGAAATAAACACACATTTTAATGTTTCTTGGAATGAATAATGAATTTGGTGTGAAGCTGGGCTGCACAGGCTTCCTTAGCAGCAGCTGCTCAACCTGACACAGAGCTGCACTTGTTTTCAGAGCCTCCCCCTCACTTGTTGCATATTTAAAGCACAAGAATGGTTCATTTTGCTGCTGAAAGGGTGGGTCTGTGTGAGCGCCATGTCAGATGTTTGTGTTGGTGGCTCATCTGCGAAATCTTTGCACGATCGCTGTTCGACCACCAGGTCAAACTGTTTTTTCGAGAGAAAAAACGGCCGCTTGGCTGGTATTGATGTAACCTTGCTCCTGTTTCGAATAGTGATTGTTGCTAATGCAACATTTAATAAACAAATAAACAAAATGAAACATTTATCTTTACACACAATGCAGTTTCTCACATTTTGTTATGTTGTGGCCTTGTGCCAAAAACAAAACACCTATAAATATCCTATAATACAAAACTGAAATTTTAGAAAACAGAATTGTTGAATTCTGATCTTATTTCTCTTGATCATCCACCTTGGTGAATTGAATTGCCTGGACATGATTTTAAAATAAACACAGCTGTCTTCATAAGGTCTCACAGCTAACAATACATATAAGAACAAAAAACAAGCCAATGAGGGAGAAAGATCTGCCTGTAAAGACAAGATTGTATGAAGGCATAGATCTGGAGAAGGACAAATTCTACTGCACTGAAAGTTCCCAAGAGCACAGTAACCACCGTATTTTTTAAATAGAAGAAGTTTGGAATAACTAGGACTCCTCCTAGAGCTGGTCTTCTCACAAAACTAAGACTAAATGGGGAAGATAAGAGAGGTGACCAAGAACCTAAGGGTCATGCTGGCAGAGATTCAATGTTCCTGTATTCAAATGGGAAAACTTCCAGAAGGTCAACCATTATTGTGTTAGGGTTCCTACCACATGCCCCAGCGCGATGCACCGTCCTCTCTTGTTGCCATTACAGTGTGATCGTTGAGGCAGCTTGTATCTGGTGCTTACTCGTCGACGTTATGGCGAACACCTGGGGTCTCTACTATCTACTACTGAGCCCCAGCTTTGTTCAGTGCCAGGTCTCAAAGAACGTACAGTCGCTCGCGTCGCGATTCCATATTTAAAAAGTAGACGATGACAACCCGGGTCGTACATAGCCGACGGATCTGTACGAGGGAAACCTCGGAGGTATTATAGCGCCTATATGGACAGATCCAGGGCTTCCCCTCCACACTCGGTTCCTACCAAGTTCACTCCGGCTGGCTGCGCGACCCCCTTTCCTCGTGCGCTCAAGCATGCTCGCATTCCAGAGCTCCTTCACGCGAAGCTTCCCAAATCGGTGCCTTCTCGTTCTTGCTGCACGTCTGCCCTCTGCCGTTTCGGTGAACATTTCCAGTCGATTCATGTGTGCGCCAACTGTGGGTGACATTCCCATTTGGGACACAACACAGCTGCTCGACTTTTTCCCTTTTGAATGGGTTCCTTCATTCCTGCATCCTTGGGTGCTAACACATATCGCAACACATTGCAGTACTTCACCAACCTATACTTTATGTCAGAGTGGCTACACATTAGCCTATCCTTTTGAAAGCCCACTTGAAGTTTTCAAAAAAGCACAAGCATTCTATCCAGCTCAGTATCATCCCCACAGTGAAGCATGGTGGTGGCAGCATCATTTTGTTTTTAGCAGCTAGAAAGGGAAACTTGTCCGGAGACTGGGACGAAGGTTCACCTGTCAAAAAGGCAATGATTTTAAGCATACAGTAAAGACTCAGGTGTGTCTTATTGGGAATATGTATGTCTGTGATTGTCCTTAAGTGTCCCAGTCAGAGTCCTGACTTGAATCTGACTTGATTCTTCGGTATGACCTTAAAATACCTGTCCATAAATAGTCCCCATCCAACCTCACAGCGTTTAAGAGGATCTACGGAGAAGAATGGCAGAAAATCCTTGTGGTATCAAACCTAAGAAGACTGGCGGCTGTAATCGCTGCCAAAAGTGCTGAGTTAAAGGGTCTGAATACTTACGAAAGAGCAGTATTTTATTTTTTTCTTTTCAATCTGGAAAATATCACAATCTCACAATATGGCATTTGAAAAAGCGAAAGCGTCTGAAGACTTTCCAAATGCATTGTATTCAGATAGATGTTGTTACTCATTAAAATCAATGCATATTTGAATGGTTAACCCTTATGTGGACGGGTCTGGTTCCTGTAGTCCAAGTAAAATTAAGATGGGGACGCATATAATCTAGAATATACCATTGGTTTGATTAAAAACTGATTGATGAACTGAGCTTCCACTTTGTTTTCACACTGCTAGCCGCTTCGATTAGAGTATTTCTTTCACACCTAGCAACAGAGGCTATTGCTGCAGACAGCTATTTGGATTAGATGCCTTCACCAGTATTATATTGCCCATGGACTCGCATTTTTCAGCACACTGTGGGATGTATCACATTCAAACAGAAGGAGAATAAGTATCCTGTGGGGGTTACTGGAGTGTCATGTCATCTTTGCTATGTTTATATTGAGACATTGAGGAAAATCAGTGGTGAATGTCTTCAGTATGTGTGTGTGAACCAGGTAGAACTTG
This sequence comes from Parotocinclus haroldoi, assembly GCA_034779995.1. NCBI lineage: Eukaryota > Metazoa > Chordata > Actinopteri > Siluriformes > Loricariidae > Parotocinclus > Parotocinclus haroldoi. The sequence goes on from JAUZST010039473.1 coordinate 12,881, forward strand.
TATACTTGTACATCACTGACCACAGGGCAGCTACAAAAGTTTACAGCATTTTGAAATATGACCATACTGGAGGTAGTACACCCCCAAGTCATCCCTGGGCATAAGGCATTCATCTCATATTTGACTTCTTGTGGAGCACTTTGGGCTAAGGAACAGATGCCTGGGGTGTGGGCTCTCCTCAGGGGAAATCAGTCTTTTTAGCGGCGTGTATCCCCTTGACAGATGTGGCATGATTAAACATTGAGGGGGAATCTGTCAATAGGCAGTGGCTGGCCCCATGATTACCGAAGCCTTACATCTTTTAAGGTAACATGGCACATAGTCTGAACATTTTCTCTTATATGTCTTATATCACTATTAACAATATGAAAGAAATGTGCGGAGTCAGTAATAAATCGTGCACACCACTGCCTAGTACAAAACGAGTAGGTTTTTAATCAGGTGTTTATAGATTACAACAGTGTTTGTGATTCCATGAACATCTAGACAGTCCTGTAAGATGGCAGTTAAGACCACGAAAAACCTTCACTAAATGAAAAGCTGGAGCTGAAACTGAACCGAAAACGAGCATTATGAAAAACATCTCTTGTAAAACTAAGTTTGTATTGATATTCTAAATAAAAATAAGTTCACCCCTTCATGTCCATTCCATGCAGACAGTGTGTGAAGATTGTGAAAATTAACAAAACAGTGCCATGAGACCAGGGGTGCCCAATCGTTTGCATAAAATTGTAGATGATGCATTTTGAATCAAATCAAGCTATGAACGGAAAATGGTCTAATAATGAGTATTTCACAGGATAATGTGAAATTTGAGTCTCTTATTAACAGTCAGTTGGCTGTGTGCTAACAGTGCCTAAGAAAAATCACAATTGTACAGATAAATGACATGTTTGAAAGCTAGTAAATAAATCTGATCTGTAATTTAAACTAATGTAAAGCTAAATATCAATGTTTATATAATGAAATCTGAACCAGTACAAACTAACTTAGCACTTAGCAAGTTGTATACCAAACTGTATATAGTGTGTAAGAATAATGACAAGATTAAAGATAAAGCTCTAGTTAAACACACTGTTTAGTGTACAAATATGTCATGTGTTGGACTGTAGTTAAGGCTGTTATGCTGTATTTCTGTAGGAATGACAAATAAAAACAAATATATTTTATTCTTCAAATATATTTCTTTGAGATAAAGAAAACTGAATGACCTTTACAGGGATATGTTTATTAAGTCTGCCTGTTACTTACCCAAATTCAAATCGTCTTATCTTCAAATTTAACACGTAAGACACTGGCAAATTGGTGTGCATTTAACTAATGACGCTTTGTTAATCGTGTCGTATAATTAAAGCTTGCTTTAAATGACACAGTTGTAATTTATCATCATATTGTGTGTGGTAATTAAATCAATCATACATATTCTGATTTGTGTGGTTTTTCTAAACCGGATAATTCACACACAAGCTGGGCTCACACTAGTCTCTTTTGTTGGACGTGATGTTTTAGGAGCATGGGCACTAACAGAAGCTCTGGGTTTTGTGTCCTTGGAGCACAACCCTGTCTGTCATCTGAGATGACTATTGATTTATACTCATTCTCTGATAAAATGTATGGCAGAATTGTCAGCGTCTGTCTAGCCTGAGAATGGTTTCAGCACCAGCGTCGTGTGTTAGCGCCTTCTCGAAAGGTTTTCAAAACGGTTGGACCCTGTTACCTTCAGAGCTGCCTCAATTCTATGTGGGATAGATTCACCGTGATGATTTTGGTCCATTTAGACATGATTGCATCATGCACTTGCTGATGATTTGTCGGCTGCACATCCGTGATGTGAATCTCTGTCGACCATATCCCAAAGGTGCTGTGTACAGTGAATGCATGACATGTTCAAGAAACCAGTTTGAGATCGAGTTTTGAGTAAAGGAATGAACTTGGGCAGCATTAATACTCAGGTAGTGTGTGGCATTTAAATAATTCTTTGTTGGTCTGAAGGGGGCCTAAGCGTGCCAAGAGGATATCCCACATACCATTACCCCACCACCAGCCTGAGCTGTTGATACAAGCCTGGATGGGTCCATGCTTTCAAATTTCATCAGACATTGCACCGTTTATTTCATCTTCTGTTGTCCAATTTTTCTGTCTGTGTGAATTGTAGCCTGTTAGTTATGTTAGTTCTTTTGCTGACAGAAGCAGCACATGGTGAGGTCTTCTGCTGCTGTGGTGTGTTTGCTTCAATGTTGTTGTGCATTAAGAGTCAAGTCAAGTCAAATTTATTTATATAGCACTTTTATAATGGAGCATTGTCTCAAAGCATTTACAATATTACGTTATGGTAAAAAGCCAATCCCAGATTCAGCAAACCTTGGGCAATAGTGACGAGGAAAAAACTCCTTAAATGTTAAAAGTAGAAACCTTGGGAGGACAAAGACTCAAAAAGGGAGCCATCCTCCTTCGGTGGCTTAGACATTCTCCTGCATTTTGCAGTCGTAACGTGTGGGTAATTGTGTTGCTCTTGCCTTTGTATTAGCTCGAACCATTATGGTCAGTCTTCTCTGACCCCTGGCATCAGTGACGATTTCAAAACACAAATTATATTGTTTTTTGAATTTGTATGTCAATTTCTTATACGCGTAGTCCAAGTATGACTGCTAGAACGCTGTTAAAATCCATTTGCATGTGTAGGAGTTGGTGTGTGTTGCCCATGAAATAACTATATTAGCACAGCAGTGACACATTTCAAGCTGTTCTCATAGAGCCTCTGTATTTGTCTGGTAATTTTTATAAAACACATGTCTTCTTTCCTTCTGGCATGTGACATTTGTTCATTTTGTGCTGTGAGCCATATTACATTTGAGAGCAATTCACAATTTAGCTCGAAAATGAAAGCAATTTTCAAGTGAATGCATTGCATCATTATTAGAGGAGCAACAGCTAGCCATTGATATTTCCTTGAGACATGCTGGCCCAGTTCATATTGAGCTGTCCAATACATATTTATTTGCTGAGAATCACCAGGTCTACTGGTTGGTGCATTATTATGGTAAATAATGGACCTGCCATATAGCATGTGTGATATTATTTAGTTATATGAAATTGTGTTTTGAATCTCTGCTTTTGTAGTTAAGATGAGGGCAGACTAGGGTTGAAATGCATCATACTGAGTTTTAGTAATGCACTTCCAAGTGATTTGGATTCCACCATTTCGGAGGTTGCCATAAATACATTGAAGTCCCACACAATTCAGTTGCACATCTTTGTAATGGAGGTTTGTTTTTCCATCTCTATTCTTAGCAGTACAATTCACATCTACATTCTAACTGTCTTTGCACTTGATTATGTTAAATAGGATACAACCTCGCATGGCATTGTAGAACGGAATTTTCAGGGAGGTATCAGGATAATCAGTTACAGAAAAGGACTGAATGAACAAATTATCACATGATTATAAATTTTCAGCACCCATTTTCCCCATTTCTACTATACCTATTGGTAAGACGTACATAACATCAGTCACAGAGACCTAATCTGACAATAAAAAATGCAAACACTGACTATAGAATGAGTTGTACTGATTTAAGCATGGAAAGTCAGTTTAGGACTAGTGAAGGACCAAAAGGGGTCTAACTCCGTAATATATAATCATGGTTTTCGTATAAAATGCACTGAAATCAGCAAGCATTTATTGATTTACTGTTTAAGTGTCCACTTACATTTGGCCAAGCAGTGCCTAATATTGGCATTGTCTGTTTATGTTGCAAGAAAGGTATCATTTTTACTATATTAAAAATATAATGGTTGCATAATATTCTGTGAAACAGGACACTAAAAGAAATGGATGCTGATCAGACCTTAGTCATATTTATATTATGCTACTGTAATGTAAATATACAGGATATTTTTTACAAAAAAACTGTGCGCAAATGATACATAAATGTGTCAACGATACCAGTCTAGATACAATCTACCTGGTATCTAAAGCCTATCTGTTAACAATTATACAGAATACAGTACCAGACAGGGCCATAACATGGTATGGACCAACCAGTTTATATAGTTATAGGTTATGGGGAATATACAGGTAGTGGGGGATGAACAAAGCAGCACTACATACAATAGGACAGGCACAAATTTACAAATGCAATTTACAGCTTGTCTCTAAACACATCAACCGAGTTAAAACCGAGTCTATTTCGAACGGGAACTAACATGCGGCCGACCACAAGGTGGTAACACATACACACGATACATACACAATGTTGCCTTGTGTCCATTTTATAAAGCAGCTACCTCACACTGTGAAGTGCAGCCTCTAAGGCTCGAGCTGTTCTAAACCTGTCCTATCCTAACCTTATATTCCACTGTGTTAATACAAAATGCTTCACCTCATTCGTCCCTCTAGCTTTTCTTTCAGGCCAGGCTCTTTCTCCCGTCCTTGCTGCAAATCAGCAGTAACAGCCAAGACAAAAATAAGTTGGACGCGCTCGTTGGGTTCCAGGTCCGCTGGGTTGCAGGCTAGATGATTTATGGTGGCCCAATATGCAGGAACCAGTGTCAGACTCTAACCCAAAGTCGCCACTCACCGTGCTCTGAATACAAGATCGAGTGCCTGTAGGGAGGGATTATTTTGCCTGTGGCAAAACTGCAGAGCCGCACTGCCATGTGTAAAGGAAGCCGGGAGGGCGTCCCACAAGGTGACTCACCACTTCCTTGTTCAAAGTGGGGGAAAAAGTTGCATTGCAGAAGCTTAGCTATCAATCAGTTGATATTCTCCATGAGAAACCGTTATGGCACTGAACTGGCTGCACATACAAGCCAATACATTTCCTCCTTTTGCTGAAAATGGCTTTATGGTTGGTTGGCTTGTTGGTGTTTTTTCTGTAATATATCACCTCTGTAAAGGCAGTAGGATTCCTGTTCATTTCAACTTATCAGAAGCATGTGCCACACAACTTATGGCTACTCTGCGCAGCCAAAGGTGGCAAGGCAAGGTAGTCAAACATAACAAAATGAAGACAATCGTACATACATCATGCAAATGCAGCCAACAGCACAAGGACAGACGGGGACGATATCCCACATCATGTGTAGGACCATGCCTCCCTTTAGACAGGTGAGCCAACATGATAATTAGGTGTGATACTACACAGGGAGTGCAAAGACACACACGTGTGTGTGTACGCCCACACAACACATGCCAACAGACGTGAACATGCCAGGTGTATGGAGGGGGGCAGTCAGGAAAACGGACACGAACAAAACAAAGAAAACTTCACGCAGCTCAGGTGTAACATGACAGCATGTTCGTTTTTTCAAAAGCAGGAGAGAGCATGTGTGTGTAAATCTCCAGTAAATATGCAGCCCTTTAGTGGACTCAGTTATGGATATAGCTTAAATATGGTATAGCTGCTTTTTCTGTGTACAGTTCTTAGAAAATGGTGGAGAATAAATAAAGAAATAAATTCAATAGACTCTCAAAATTATTTATCAAATCTGATCCCGCTATATAAACAAAAATTTGTGGACACCCAAAAAATACATTCAAAACATGAGTACTATTATGGACATTACCTGTGAATTTCGGTACTACAATAGCCTTCTTCTAAAAGTACTTTAGATTAGATTTTGGAACATGACTGTGAGCACGGCGTTTGATGTTGGCTCACTTTAGGCATTTGTGTGCAGTTCCAAAATTTCTGATGAAATTTAGGTCAAGTCCATGAATCTAAATTTGGCAGCCATGTCTCTATGGACGTTAGGGACAGCAGGGGAGGTTAGTTGATGATCTGACCTGTTCATACACAGACTTATTTATTGGTCATGTCAACACAGGTTATTCAGCCACGGCCACTTCCTTGGTTTCTTTAAAATTCTATTGTCCTTCGGCACTGCAGACACATTGATCTTTGTGGCCATGTTCGGCCTTTATTTAGAAGTTTCCGCAAACATGGAGAATGGTTGCAATAGGAACCTTCACGTTTTGCCCCATATATTTATGATGTCTGTTAATTCACTTTTTGATTCTTACCTCAGCTCAGTAATTAGAATTACAATTACAATTATGTGTAGGGGTGTCTACACTTATTTAAGTGTACAAGATGAGCCAAAAGACGGGACATGTCGCATGCTGCGTCAATGTCACTGGCTGCCATAGCCGTTGTTGAGGTTTCTTCATCAGTATCTTCAGACGATCACAGTCCAGGTTTCTCTGAATTTGGCTATGAGGGATGTAACAGTGCTGTGTACATTGGTGGTCTTTCTGTGTGTTGGCTGTTGAAGTCTGTGGCTATGATACGGCAGCTGTGTTCCCTGGATATCAGGATCATCAATTTAATTTCTTCAGTTACCTGGGACGAACAACAAAAGTTTTGAACTTTCTGTGTTAATAACTTTTGTACCAAAAGAGATATTGGTAATATGCAAATATTGCGGCAGTTCACTTCTGAGACAATTCTGGTCTTCTTTGATATGCTACATGACCACCTTCCCTTGATCCAATATTGTGCCTTTCAAGTTGGCGACCATATTTCGTACATAGCCTAAACAATTAGAGCCTAAAAGACTCACCCATTACTTGCTGGTGTATTCAGATATGCCGTTTTCCCTGTTGTCTCTGACATGACAAGGTGCCCTGTGTCTTTTGACCTTTTACTTTTACATTCATGTCATCATAATAGAAAATATAATCTGTTTAACACACAAACAATTCTGCTATTTGTAACTTTATATAACACAATATCAAACATTATGCATTTACGGTCCAAACTTGATGTCTTCAAAAGTTGACAGTTATGCAGTGAGAGAGCAGGTAAAGGCTAAGGCCTCAGTAACAACATACAATGCACAATACATGTCCTGACGTCTATTACCATGCGCTGTCAAGGGCGCTTCAGGTGCTGAAAATGTGCCTTGTCTCCACTGCAGTATTAATGGCTGCTGTGTTCTGAGTAGCCCATGAGACTGCCTACCTTTGCTTTGCCCGGCAGCATCTTTCTCATGTAAAACTTATGCGCTATCTCCAGGCTGGAAAAGACCCAGGCTGTTCCTTCAGGCACTGCTCTGATTCTCGATTAGAGATGCTGCTTCACCTCTTTCACTATTGCCCTTTTGTTTAACCTGGGTCCGCCATCTTATCTCCCTTAAACTCTAAACTGTTGTACCATGTGCACTGAATATGCATTAGCCTCATTAAAACCCTTATACTGGAAGAGGTCTAGTCTGTACTAATTAGAATAGTAACTGACAATGTTTGCCACATTGCAGCAATTGCGTATCATGTGTTCCTACATGTACATAGTAGACAACTGTGATTTTACAAGATCAGAAAGCACAAAAGAGTAGTTGGAGACTTGGGGTTGGGGTTATGTGTCGTGTTACGTCCACATTACGTTCTGTGAAAAAGGGCATTGGTCACAAATGGCGTTTTCACAATAACGCTGTATGTTTATTACCGGTAATGGGGATATTGGAGGAGTACCAGTATTTACAAACTATACAGCTTTTTGAATGAAGGTGACTGGGCCAATCACCAAGACTGACTGGCACTAGCCATGGCAAATCATAAGCACAAAACCAAAAGCTAGTTTTACCCTCTGTGATTTCAGTGATCTTGGAAGATTATTGCAAGTCACACTGTAGAAGATAATTCTCATAAAATCTTAGGTGAACTGTCTGATACCGTGTGTTCACCATGGCTGGCTATGATATGATAGACCTGTGAGTAAAGGAAGACACTACAAGCTGCCTGTGCCATCAGAAGGGAGAAGCATTTAATAGTTTCACGCTGTCATAAAGGTAAATTAACTTGATGTGCCGTTAGCCAGCTACACACCTGAAAGCTGTAATACATCATTTCTTTCCACCCTGGCGTGATAAAACTCTGCTAGCACATCAAAATGGCTCTGCTGCCGCAATTTCTCAAACCGCTCTTCCTTTAAATCTCATATTTTGTTTACAATTTGCCACTACCACATTTGTTGCTGTCAACTATTTTTGGCTTTTAGATGGGCTTGGTAGCAGCAGTCACACTGAGATTTTAATCGAAAATCTCTGCCAGAACTTTGTTTGCTGGCTCTCTTCGGTCACAGTGAAGCAAAATGGGCTGCAGATGAACCAATCACATTACACATATTAACACGCAACCAAAGAATGACGGGTTGGTTTTATTTCATTACACTTTGGATTTTCTTTCCTTGATGTGACTTATACGGAACTCTCAAAATATTGCTAACGAAATCAGTCTCAATGACTGGCAGAGTGCTGTTGATGCTCTGAAAAGCCTTCTATAAAAATCTTGTCACATTTTCATTTCGCACTCTCTTTATTTTACCCTTGGTAGATTCAAACCCCTGGTTGTGTGTATTGTTATGCTCCATCCATCCATTATCTTCCACTTAATCCACACGTGGTCATGGGACAGCCAGTGTCCACTCTGTAACTCTGGGCTCAAGGGCAGGAACAACCCTAGATGGGGCACCAATCCATTGTAGGGCACACACACAGTCACATATTAAGGGCCACTATTAGAGACACCAATTAATCTAACACGCTTATCTACGCAGACACAGAAAGGACCCAGGCTGCTCCACCCTGGGATTGAACCCGGGACCTTCTTACTGTGAGGCAACGAGCTACGTGTTACCTACCGAGCTGCCCTTTCTTGCCCTTTTTTTCTGTTTTTTTTTTTCATTTTCTTTTTACTGTATTTACATAATTGTTTTGTTCTGCCATAAATGTCTTGTGACACAAATGATTTGTAAAATGTAAATCTGATCACTTAGACCTTTTTAGTGGGTGCTCTGAGAACCATCATAGCTACCGGTACATAGCTGGTGACTACAAAGATGCATCTGACCAATAATGCACTACCCAGTACTTTACATCATCCATGCCATTTTTCCTTGCATGGCATGAAGGACAAGCATAGCTGGTGAGTTGAAGAAACTTCATGCTGGTTAATGTCCAAATATTTGGCCACACGTGGCTTTGGTAGTGTGTGTGTATTTTTGGTTGAAATTTGGATCTGAACATTCCATCAGTGCTTTTCTATAGGAGATCTTTAATTTTCAAATCGAATCCAATCGGCTCCCAAAATACATAGCACGCCATATACGGGTGTTTGAACTGTGTCTTTATGTTTTGTGGTTCAGGCTGTATTAACACAGAAATGTCTGAAGAGTAAGAGAAACGGCAAAAGGAATAATGATATATATCATTATGTACATTCAAAAAACTGATCAGGAAGGCTGGTTCTGTTCTGGGCTGCTCACTAGATGGCTTTGAAGTGGTAGTTGAAAGGAGGACACTTAGCAAACTCATGCTAAGCTACATGACCTGCTGATCAGACAGAGGAGCACTTTCTGTAACCGACTCATCCAGCTCCGATGTAACAAGGAACAGTTCAAAAAATCATTCATACCCACTGCTGATTACACTGTACAACTTTTCTGCACTGTGCCGGGACATTACTGTTTACTAATGGTACAGAATATAACCACCAAACACCACTGAACATGACTAAAAATTGCACCTGCTCATCACTACACTGCCAATTTCGTAATTCATGTAGGGTATATTCTTCATTTTTGTTTTTTATATTTTCATTTTCTTCATTGTTACTGCACAACACTTTTCATATATTTGATATCTATCTATCTATCTATCTATCTATCTATCTATCTATCTATCTATCAAGCAAAAACTACTTATGGAATCAAAAAACGGTATCAACAACCATCTACTTCTAAATGTTAACTACAGCTGTTAATACTTTCCTGTTGGCTTAAGGAAATTAGAGTGAAAAATCAAAAAATCTTTTGTATGAAACTGGAAACAACAAACGTATCAGGTGGTCCAGTGTCATAAACCAATAATCGTACTATGACATGGTTCAAGGTAACCAAGGACAACCTAAGATTCATTTTGGAGTGAATTGTTTTGCAGAGGAATGTCACATTCTTGCTACTGCGATATTTGCTATCGTAGCTAGTCCTTCTAGAAGAAGGCAAAAGTCACACACATATTAGCTGATCCACTTAGAGGTTTAATAGTGATTACATTTCAGTAATGGTCTTGGTAAAAGAAAATAAATGACAGGCCACACATGTTTCAATGTGCTTTTGTTGGGTTTTATCTGCTGGTGTTCTTAAACATTTGTGAATCATGCAACAGGCTTTGTTTCAGCTGGTCAAGGGTTTAAATCACTGAATCGTACTGTCCTGAATTACATCTGCTCCATTATGATTTAGAGAGTCAATTGAGCCAATCATATCTTTAGCGTAAGCTTCGTAGTTTCAGCAGTTCTCCTTCCAACTCATTTAATATGAGCAGTTTTTCCATAGTACGGCTGTGTTGGCCTGGATATAAAATCCTTACTTGTTCCTGGTCGGTCACCCTTGAGAACCGGTCTGTCACTGGTCTGTGTGTGCCCTGGATGACACACCTGTCTATCACAGAGCTGGATAGGGGTCACTGTTGCAGTGCCATGGGATGATCGCTCAGTTGACATCTTCTATCTCAGAGATATCCAATTGTGTTTGGATGTGACACCCGACCTGTCAAGAAGGCATCGCTGGGATGTGAATCTGGGTTCTTGTGGTGGTGAGCTAGCATGTTCAACTGCTCAGTAGACATGCCAGTGACGGTTCTAGACCATTTTGAAGTGTGTGTGTATGTGTGTGTTTGTGTGTGTATTATTAATCTAGTGGTTATGTTATATGTGTGCTTTCTATGTATTTTATGGACATTAAGATAATTGGGGGGAAGCTTGTGGTCACAGAGGACCTCACTAGCACAACCCCCACCCCTCCAAGGTGTCCAAATGACTTGTTCATTGAATCACATTGAATGTCCTATATACAAATTATTCCTAGATGCTATATGAAGAGCATTTGGTAGCATATATGAATTATGAACGCTACAACAAATCTCCTTTGAGGATTGCATCTCATCTTGATCAGATGCATCTCTTAGCTTCTATGTGAGGGATCCCAGGGCCAAGTCTGCCAATTGCTATGCACAACGAGGCTTTGGACACTATAGTAACAGTGATCCAGCAGTGAAATGTCTAGACACTGTTCTCTAAATCAAGGCCATTTCCACTGTCACATCTATTCTGTGTCTCAGTGTACTTCCTGTCCATCCAGACAACCTCTAGCCATGAACTGACCACAACTGTCACTAAAACCATTTTCAGGTCACGTGACACCACCTGCATGTGATGGAACCATCAGAAATCCACAAGGTGTTTTATGAAATGAGAGCAATCATCAGCATAGTTTAGTTCACATTAACACAGCCCGTCAGTATAAGAGACGCGTTGTGACGTGTAAACGGAGGGAGTAATTTGGCAGGCAGCTTTACCACGAGACAAAAGAGGAAGGAGAATCCACTAGGCTTCATGCTGCGAATACAGATTCTTTCTCTGGTTCACCTGGTATATTCAGCTGCCTCGGACGTAAAGAGAAGTGTTCCATTACCAGCGTTCCTTATCAGCCAGCTGAGTCCTGTTGACTGCTCACTGACTCTACAGCGCCATCTTCAGGAGGCCTGATCATGGTCTTCATTCAGCCACTGCTGTTATGCATAGGAAGAATTGTTGGTACCTAAATGTGTAATATGGAGTTTGTGATGACATTAAGAAGCAGGCCAAGGGAAGTCATTGCATTTTTTAATATTTAAATTTGCAGTTTTCAGATCCTGGCAGACCAGTTGATCACTTAATGCACTGTTAGTGCTGGTAGAACTTCTGAAGATCATCTCTGGAAACTTCCACAGAACTGTTTTGTAGATATGACATTGGAGTTGTCGTTTCCTCACATATAACACCGTACTTTTTAACAGTTTGCTGTGTGAGGTTACGTGATTACTGTTTTACTGAGACCGGTGTACGGTTACAGGGGAGAAGTTAGTGAACCAGCTATAATGCATTATTTGTATGTGTATTATAGCACACAAGAGTTTATAATTCAAACTAGACTTGGTATGTGAACCCTGTTACTGGTGTTCCCTAATTTCATAATTAATAATGGGGATACTTTCCAATAAAACCATCTTAAGTTGAATGTATCATTAAACTGGGCAGTTCATGTGTGTACATCATAGTGTACCCTACCTTCAACAAGCCTAAAACACTTATATTACACCAGAGTTGGGCAATATTTATTAACTTTAATGTCTAAATAATCTAATTGAATAATGTATAATATCTGATTGAATTATGTATAAAAAGTGAATCACAAAAACACATTGGTAGTGCATCGCTGTTTGTGGATCCAAAGTATTGATTGGCTATTGAGGCATCCAGCTGTTGATGGTTACAACATCTGGAATTCAGATTTTATTATAAAAAATTACAATTAAGACCTTGGTCATTAAACGGACGTTGATTACCTGTAAATCATTTTCAAAGTTTTTGCAGAGATTTTTTTCTTAATATACATTTACACTAATTGTTTCATTAGTTAGAAAAACATTTTGCAAAATGATTGGTACAATTGGAGATGGTAGAGCTGACTATAAATGTTGTCTAGGAAATGAGCCAGCTACCTACAGTCTTTATGAATCACAATACCTCCATGTAATGCATTGTTTTTTCATAGAACAAATTAATGTGACAATGCATTTGCTTAACTCGAGCTGTTTTAAGCCCATCTCAAATAGTCTGGAGGGGAACTGGATCTGCCAACAGAGCGCTGTCTCATCTGTCCGGGTATATCTCCAGGCTCTGATTAAGTGTGAAGGTCATGTGTTGTGTCACCTATTAACATGCAGTGTTTGTGCGCAAACAGGCAGGTGAGGTTGGTGGGCTTGCGCGTCCGTGCTCCCAGGCTAAATGTCAGGGTCGCCCAGGCCGCCCTTGCCCATGCACTGGAAAGATATATTTGACTTTAATCAGCACTCGCTCCCTGTTTATCCGCTTCACACCAGCTAATATTCAGCACCTCCTGTCTCTTATCTGATAGCCTCAGCTGTGATGCAGGGAGAGAAAAGACCTTGTGTCTCGCAGGCCTCTGCCAGGTCTTTATTCCAAATTAGCATCCCTTATAATCTGAGTGTCCTCTCCTGTACCTCTCATCCTTAGGCTAAAAGTAGCACAGCCAAGTTGAAAGCATCAATGCTGACGCTCAGAAGACAGACATGATGATGTGTTGAAAAATGTCATACAAACATGGAAATCATTAGATGATTTCCTCTGTAACATGACAGTTCCAAGTGAAACAGCTTAGCTTTTTTGCTCTTGTCAAATATCAATGACATTAAGAAGCAGGCCAAGGAAAATCATTGCATTTTTTAAATTTAAATTTGCAGTTTTGCCTGATGACACATACAAACCTCACCCGGACCTCAGGAAATGCACTGTATATTGTTTTTACACTTCTACAATATTTAATCCAATTCCATTTTATTTGTATAGCGTTTTTTACAATAGACATTGTCACAAAGCAGCGGTACATTGATGCATGAACAATTGTCACAAATTGGATTCCTCTGTCCCTAATGAGCAAGCCAAATGACCACAGTGGAAAGGAAAAACTCCCTGAGATTAAGAGAAAGAAACCTTGAGAGGAACCAGGCTCAGAAGGGAAACCCATTCTTATTTGGGTAATAAACATAATTAACATTATATAAGAAGACATTTAAATAAAACATGTAATATGTCATCGTTAGAGCGAGAACCTTGGCAGAAGGAGGAAATTTAATCCTCTTTATCACAACACATTATTTTAACACATTCGTTTCAGTCAATCCCCTTTCAATGTACCTGTTTACCTGGTTAAAACACTACATACCTATACGGGTGGACAATATAATCTTCAGCAGTAGGCATTTATTTTTAATAGTATAAGCAAAATCACAACATTAATTACCAAGTCAAGTCAGACACATATAGTTATAAAAAAAACTATATATACTGCTCACAAAAATTGTGCATTCCAGTTTGTCAAGAAATAACTAAAGTGTTTCAAAACAATGTTCCTCAAAGAAAGACTGGAAGGGATTTCTATATTTCAGTCCTACTTTTTTTTTTTTTTTACTTGTTTTGCATTGTCTTGTTGATAAATGTGTTTATGTCCCTGGAAATAAGTAATCTTGAAGAAATAATTAGATAGATACATACATACATACATAACTTTAGTAATCCCAGGGGGAAATTGAAGTACCACAGCAGCACAGTAAAAAACTGGACATAGCAGTATATTACAGTAGAGGAAGAATAAGAGTATATCAAAGTAAACAACAGAACATGTATTGTGCAAAAGCCGTATGGCATTGTAACATGAATGAAAGTCCGGTAGGCAGCACAAAGCATTCACATAATGTACAGAATGGTACCATATATATTAATAGAGTGTGCAAATGTGTCAATAATAAATATACATGTTACAGTGCATTGTGACATAGTGTGGGTGACTAGAGTACAGTGGAGTACCGCAAATCTAGTACATGGTTAGTGCAGAATAATTAATGTTGCTCTAAAATGTAATGTACTTTTCTGCATTAATGCTGTCATCACAGAACTGAAAATGACCTCTGACAAGGGCACTGACCCTATACCATAAAAGACCCTGGTTTTTGGGGTTGTAGCTGATAATTATCTGGATAGTCCTTTTTCATCTTTGCACATAGCGTCCATTTTTCAAATTCTCTGGTGTCTGAGGCATCTAGGATGGGCCATTACACAGTGGAAATGTGTACTGTGGTCAGACGAATCAGTATTCGTTTTTTGTCAAAACTGTACTCAATTGGCCTCCACAGTCACCAGAGGTCAATCCAATAGAGAGAGCCTTTGGGATGTGGTGGAATGAGAGATTCACATCCTGTTTGTGCAGCTGACAAATCTGCAGAAGGAGATACAAGTGGCTAATACAAGTTTTTTTCTTGTCTATACACTCATGCATTGTGATGTAGTCTAAATTGGATTGGATTAACCGTACAGTTGCGGCCGACTCTCGGTCACTTGATGGATCATCGATCTCCACACATTTCTGTCTTTCATTGATGTGATCCATGGAGTATTTTGGCAGGATAGTGGAGTACTTTGCCATTGCTTTCTCCACCCCTCCTCATTTATCCAGGCTTGGGTCCGGTGTGCAGCTGTTTCCAGTTACGGCTGGGGTGTTTGCATACACAAGTCAATGACAATTTAGAGACACCAATTAACCTAACACGCATGCCTTTGGACTGTGGGAGGAAACCAGAGTGCCCGAAGTAAACACACAGGACATACAGAAAGGACCAAAGCCGCTCCACCCTGGGATTGAACCCAGGACCTTCTTGTTGTGAGGCAGTGGTGCTACTCACTGAGCCACCGCGCTGCCCATAGTCTAAATAATCAACCTCAAATGTTCTCAGGGAGTCACAGAATTCTTGCTCAGCAGACAATTTGTTGGATTTCAGGTAATAATTGTTTTTAGAGCATTTCTCTGGATTTCTTCAGGACTTGTTATTTTATTCACCAGTCTTTTTATGGTGTTTGAAAGGAATGACACGCTCCTGTCTTGCCTCAACTACGTTCGTCGTATGTATTTAAAAAGCAGTACAATGGAGATGTTTCAAACAGCTTCACCCACATCTGTCGCACAAAAGGAATTCCTAAATTGAAATCCTCCAAAAATAAATTGCCAGTGAAAGCCAGCTATGGGGAAGATGGGTGAGCACCAACTCTGTTGCCTTGTGTTAGCTGCTTTGTATGTTCACGATGATTATTTCAGGCAGATGAGGCGCTGGAAGCTTAATGAAAGGTGCAGTCTATTTTCAGCCAGCATCAAGCACGCGTTTACCTAAAACCGTGTGTGCTGTATTAGTCAATTTTATCTGCTCTGCCTTAATAGTTTTTTTTTTCTTTTAAAACGGAATAAAGTTAAGAGCAGAAAACCATAGCAGAGTATTGCTTTCACATACTGGCAGGCCGGAATATTCAATCAATTCTACTTTATAGGACTTTAATGATCCTTCAGAAGTTATTTAGCATACCCTTGTAACATTAGTGGGAATTCAAGAGCATGTTAAGTGTCCCCTGAGATCCTTGGAGTGCTGTAAACATGGACTGAGAGCCACAGAAAACACATCTAATCTTGACAATTCTCGATGGCATATGGCAGTCTTCCCATGACAGAGCACTCGGTGGGGAACGTCTGGGAAATAGAGATTAGTGCAGAGCAGAAAAGGGCGGACACACCCCTAAAAAATTAACTTTAATAATCATGGTTTTAACAATTAAAATAAACTTTAACAGGTAAAAAATCAGTGTTTTAACTCTTTTGCCATAAACAGTCAATCTGCACAGTCACCTGAACAGCCGCGGGCAGAGGCAGCAGTTTAAGACCAGGAAGTGTGTGTGTCGTGTGTAACTACCTTACTGGTAGCGTAATTGCTAGGTTGTTAGCCCGTATCTGGACTAGAAACTGTTCAAACTTGGTTGATGTGTTTAGAGACTTTTTTGTTTACTCGTGTTTATGAGTATGTACAATTGTAAGTGTATGTTTCTGTCCTATTGTAAGTGGTACTTAGTATTTTGACCTCCCATTTCCTTTATATTCTCTTTAACCTATATCTATATAAGCTGGTTCACATTGACTTGTTGAGTCTCTGTTTCATCTGGCTGATCTTCTGTGTTGTTCATAATTCTGTCTATCAATTCATGTTTGACTTCCATCAAACAAAAGAATCAAATTCTTTAAACCACCCGCTTAAGTGTTATGTTTTCCTCTAGACAAGGTCTTCCGAGTGTGCCAAAGCAATCTTTTACTTGACTATTTGTCTTTTCTTAGAGATTTTCTGGTTTAAACCCACTTTTTCCTGTCAGTGTCACAAGGAGTCTAGCAGCTAACCTGGAGAACACAGGGAGAGACATTAGAGTGCTTATATGGTAAATATGGCAAGTTTGTTAGTTGCTTATATCTGCCTTTCCTATATTACCACTTTTCAGCTTTTTCAGCACCTGATGGTTACACCTGGTATCCTAGATTTTATCTCATCTATCCTATTTAATTTCACCCGTGTGTAAGTAAAGCAGCAGTTCTGTAGCAAGTGTTTTTTATACACACAGTATTATAATAGTGGTCTTTTACTGCTAATCCTGTTTTGCCTCATTACCCATATATGCACATATGTTCTCCTCTCCCACTGTTTCACGGTATGTTTATAGGCAAGTTGAATAACAGAATTTTCACTTTCTCCCACCTCCGCTGACCTGAGCATATGGACGTTATTATTATGGACAGTAGTTCTCATGATAAAATCTAGTGCGCTGTTGTTACGGGAGCACTTAGCGCTGTGCTTGAAAAGTAGTGTGATGGATAGGTCGCATTATTACATTCACATTGTTGAAAGCTATATGGACTTGAACATTTAAAGCAGCTTTCAAATACTTTCTGAACAACAATACTCACATGTTCTATGTATGCGGAAGGTGTGATGCACACATCTTGTATTTAACGAGCGTTCTAAAGCAGAAGTTCTAAGTATCTAATGCAACTTAAAACTGAGCTAAGTGGGTGATAATTAATGCAAGCTTGTCAGAGGTGGTATTAAAAGTTTCAGATTAGTAGCCACTTTTGGCTGGTGGATTATTTTTAGTTCTCTGAGGTGCCACTTACACAGAGTACACAGTGAGTGAATACTGCGTTGGAAAAACTCCAGCAGCACTGCTGTCTGGTCCACTTATATCGACAAAATACACATTAACACACCACCAACACATCAGTGTCACTGCAGTGCTGAGAATGGCACGTCATCACCACTAGTAAAAGGAGAAAAGAGTGCAAACAAAGTATGCAGAGAAACAGATGGACAGTCAGTCAGTCAGTACTGTAGAAAAAACAAAGTGCAGCTGCATGGTATTTGGAACTGATCAACTGGTAAATAATGTAGAAACAAAGGTGTACCTAATAAAGTGATTGGTGTGTGTATTTGATGCTTATTTTGTAATAATATCACACTTACAGGTTGTTCTTTTTGTCACTGGCTATGTCACTTCCAGTAGTAACTGGGTAAAGTAACCTATTTATGTTAAAGTAGGGTGACATAAATAGTGCACATACAAAAATGGGTTTTATGGAATAGAGCAGGACTTGAAGTCAGGAACATAACATTTTGGCAGCACTGGGAGCTAATTTTGGACGAAACTACTGAATTTTAACCCAACTGTTGTGCGCCCCTAGTAAATTCAACTTTGCAACAGTGTTCATTTTAGACTTTGCAACATGTTTAATTTGAACGTGTTTAACTCAGTGTACAGTCACATTGATGTGCCATCAGTTTTGTACCCGTACTGTCCTTTCCTGGGTCAATACAATGGTGCAGTCACAAAATGAGAACCATGAAGAAGTTTGGCAAATGAGGACTTGAGTATCCTTCCTAGTAATCAGATGAGATTGGACTGAATTGCAAAGTCAACTAAAAGCTAGGGCTCATCAAATGACATCAGTCACCGGCCTCATTACAAAAGTTGTGGCTCGTGGAAGCAAATGGTTCTAGCAGCCAACAATGAACTCCACATTATTCCCAGTGAATTTGAAATGTGATGTAGATGTGTTGTATGGCTACAAATTTTAGGCAGATTTGAATCAGCAATCATCTTAATTGGCAAGCTCAAATGTTTGTCTCCTCGTTAACCGCGCAAGGTAATTTATTTGAACGTGCCTCATTAAGATGTCTAATGACTTGCCACCATGTTACCTTGGTAAATCTTATCTTAGGCATGAAAAGCTCAAACTAACACTCAATCATATTAGCACTGAGCAATATTAACGTATGCTTATGTAAGGGTGGAGCTTTCCGTTCTTCCACCTATATTATGCAGATTAACAGAAATATGTTGCTTAACTAAATGTGCTGCAAATTTTCAAACTATATTACTGAAGCAAAATTGTCTGAAAATATTTGTCTGAATGAACTGGGTCGATGTAAATGATTACAGACGTGTCACTAGGCACTGGGTCTAGCCACCCGCTGCCCTCATAAAAGGCTCTCAGAGTCTACTTTTGGGTAGTATACCACTTGGTAAGAGATTGTTGACAGGTGGACATGCCTCTATGGCACACTTAAAGACATTCTAAGCAGTTGATTAGTTGAGGCGCACCATTGGACTGAGAAAATCAGGAGGGTAATTTGGATGAACTGCCTGTCAACAGCCAACTGGCTGTTCTGTCCAAGCTTTTAGGAGGTGTTAGTGGTCAGTCGTTCCATGAGGACATGGTGAAAACATGGTGAAAAGGTTCTGGAGAGCCCAGGCAGACCCCAGTAGAGAGGATCCTATTGTCCACCATCCATACACAGATGGCACCAGCATTATACACCCTTGTTTCTGCAAAGATCATTTCTAGGTGCTTCGCAGGAGGAAATTTGTTGTCAAGGCGCCCATTCCACCGTCAACTTTGTTTGTAGTTGTGTTATGAAAGAAATAACTTGAACCATGTCATCTTTAGCTATAAATCCAGGTCCTGTTTGGGATCCAATCCAGTATATACATATATATATATATATATACAAACAGTAAACAGTATAGATGAGTGGGACTGGGTGAGTGAGAAGGAGAGATGGGAAAGATTTTTCACCTGCTCTTCACCTCTGCTGGCATCTGCATCCAGTCTATCCTCTTATCCAGTTCCACTTTCTCAGCAGCCCAATCAGCAGGCCACTTGCTGGGCCGGCAGATGTGGGACAGCAGTGGGCTGATGGGATTGCATGAGTGACGAAGGACATTCATTATAGTGCAGGGACAAAGTCACATTGTGCTGCTGTAACCTTGCTCTGGGGCTTAAGTCGTACAGTAGTGGAGAGCGGCATGATAGGGGTACTAATACGAATCCAGAAATTTTAGTGCCGCAACTGTGTCAGTCACTGATCATGTACTGTTCGTCCTCACGGTGTAAAGGCGGGAGCAATCCACCAATCAAGCACACATTATGTAACAGTTAAAAAAATATTAAAATACTATTAAGAATTTCTTAATCCTTTTTTGTTTTGTTTTTTATCTGGCAAAAAATCTCAGTAAATTCTGTCAGACATGTAGTGCACTCAATGGGTTCTTCAGAATGTTTGCAATAACATTTATCTAACCTGTCTTACCATGACCTGTAAAAAGAGACCGTGATATACTAGCGGTTAAGGTCCTGGACTATGGACTAAGAGGTCCAAGGTTTAAATCTCACCCCTGCTAAGCTGCCACTGTTGGGTCTTTAAGAAAGATAGGCTGTAGGTCGCTCTTGATAAGGGCGTCTGCTAAATGACATAAATGTAGAAGACACACTTTTTTTTAAATTACTGTCTGTAAGCAGTTTGTACAGCGGTGCTTGAAAGTCTGTGAACCCTTTAGCTTTTGCTATATTTCTGTGTATATGTGACCTTTAAACAAGATCAGATTTTTACTCAAAAAAAGTACATCAGGAAAATCCAGCGAATCAATGAGGCAACTATATTATACTTGGTGATTTATTTATTTGAGGAAAATTATTGAATATTGAATATTAGTGTATATTTACAGTACCACAGTCCGTATATATATTTGAGTGGCAAAGTATGTGAACCTCAAGTTAAGCAGCAGCTTAGTTCATAGTACATTGTACTAGCACTAAAGTTCAAAATGGTAAATTACCACGTCTACCACTGTGCTGCAATTCTGTTAAAGAAAAAGACAAATGTTTATTTTAACAAACATTTAAGTTATTTTAAGATTCTGGTGGGGTTTATGTAGTTGAAAAGCATTGTGATTAATGTAGTCAGCCAAACCAGAGCAGCATACAGATGGAAATGTTTTTTTCCAGAATCATGAAAAGAAATGTCTCATTAAATTTTACTTTGTACTTAATATCTCTGTAAATGCAAACTTACAGAGTAAATAGAATTCAGGTACGGCTGGACACAAGGGCCATGGTTTTTTAATTGTAAAAATTATATCCTGTCATTGTAAGTCACTCTTTTTATCATGTTGTTTTCTAAAACCTTTTAAAGGAAATGTAATTCAACTGTGACTAAAAATGTATTCAATTTTAATTCATGGTCTGATCTTCACGACACATATGTAGAAGTTTAGCATGGAACAAATAAAAGGGATTTCTGAGAGCCTCGGAAAGAGAATTGCCGATTCTCATCAGGTTTTAAAAGGTTACAAATCCAACTCGAAAGAGTTTGGACTCCACCAATCCACAGTTAGATAGATTGTTTACAATTGGAGATAATTCAAGACCCTTGATACTTGGTCGACAAGCAAAGATCACTCCAAAACCAAGGCATGTGATTGTTTGTCAGGTCAAAAAAACTCGGGTTATCATCCATCAGGAGAACAATGAACAGCCTAATTTTCAGCAGCTATATGCCAGTGATGATTGAGAAGAACTTACTTGCAGAACACACTGAAGGCTCTGGGCAGCTCTGCATTTTAGACTGTCAGTCTTGTTCAGCAGAATGTTTGGCATTTTGGGCTTAAAGCTGGAGGTTTATAGAGTTGGAACCTTGAGGGACAGAGTGTTGACAGGCGATCTCTCCTCTGGCTCACGGTGCTGTTTGACTGTTACAGGGTGCCCTGGAGAGATTACTCATCCTCCCCAGTGTTCCCTGCCATCAGGAGTGCTATGTAACACATGCATGTTTTACTTAAAAAATGGATGCATTTTTAAGGTGTTTTTCGTTTCCCTGTTTTACACCCATGTGCTGTGGGAATGGCCTGGAGCCTATGTTGGGGCTCATAGCACATGTACTGCATGACCTACCCTGCCCTGCAGTAAACTGAAGTCCTGTCAGTGCACACTTATGGGTATAACACCCTGTGTTTCTGGGATACGAGCCAGACCCCTGTGACCCTGAACAGGGCAAGCAAAAAGTAAAATGTGACAATAATACATTTGCAGAATTAATTTTAAATTATGTTTAAAGGCCATGTATACACAGAAATATTGAAGACAGAAATATTCAATATTATTATTATATTAATAACTGATTATCTGTCCTGCTTTCCATGTTGATTATGCATTTCCACGGATTCCACTGATGATTTCCATCAATTCCACTTACAATATAGAAGCATGTTGTATTTGTGTTGTGCTGGTCTGAGCCACCGGCTAGGCACCGGCTCTCCCACGACCTTGACCAGGATAAGTGGAATAGACAATGAATGAATGGTATAAGTGGATCAGACACAGCAGTGCTACACCACCACCACCACCACCACGTCAGTGTCAGTGCAGTGCTGAGAATAATCCGCCACCCAAATAGTACCTGATCTGTGGGGGTCCTGACCATTAGTGAACAGAGTAAAGGGGACTAACAAAGTATGTAATGTCACAGATGGACTGCAGTCTGTAATTGAGGAGGAGGTGCTCCTAATACAGTGACTAGTGAGCATAATAACAATAAGACAGTTAACAGAACATTTAGAAGTCAGTTTTTTTTGTTTGTTTTTTCCCAGGCTACTTTAACATTGTTAAAATGTAAAAGGGGCCCATTGACCACATGAAATGTTTCCTTTAGAAGCCTATTTGTTGCCAGGCCCTATCTCCCAACAACAGAATCCATGTTTTCTTCCCAAAAAACATTTGAATATTCTAGGGCTCAAAGGAAATGATTTGCATGCTCTCAGCAGCACATGGCATGTTTCAGCAGATGGTTAATGACTCCTCTACAGGTGAGATAGTAAAACCATTGGATAAGAGCCTGTCGGAGAGGAGGAGAGGCTGGGGGAAGGCAGGAGAGAAAGCAGGCTGATAAAGAGCCCATGGCACCATTCCATTCTCTGAGTGCCAGCTGATAGTGAGCACTACAGCAACAGAAGAGCTAGCAAGTGTCATTTTATGGTTTTGCCTTTACAAAGCGGAAGGCGTATATATAG
Organism: Parotocinclus haroldoi; assembly: GCA_034779995.1. Taxonomy (NCBI): domain Eukaryota; kingdom Metazoa; phylum Chordata; class Actinopteri; order Siluriformes; family Loricariidae; genus Parotocinclus; species Parotocinclus haroldoi. The sequence continues at coordinate 35,706 of JAUZST010039473.1, forward strand.
ATTTAGAGGCTACCAAGAGATTTATGACCCATAGTCGAATTGTGGTGACCATAAGTAATATGCTATTATTAGATCTCACTGTGCTCTTTGTTTATATTGTGGGCGCTGTCATTATACAGTACTCTCAAATGTATTATTTATTAAGCCACCATTAGATTTTCTCTTTAGCAACGATATAATATTACCCAAAAATGTCAAACTTGGATTTGTCACTCCATAATATTACACTTCACACAGAAATTAATGGATATTTCATTTTGGGATTTTTCATTTTGAAGTCCCATAATGTTTGTGAGCAGTATGCTTTCAACTGATCTTCATGCAAATCTTTGTGAATCTTGTGAATCGTCTTGAGCACAGCTTTGCCTTTTTACCCTGTTCCCCTTCTGAAAAGTGGTTTAATGGCTGATACTCTCCCGACAAGACCCTTCCTGATCAAGCTTCTTTTGGCTGTAGAAGGGTCAATTGGGCGATTCAGTAAAGCTGCCAGATGCTGCTATTGTGGAACTGTAAAGAGCAGTCACATGCCTAGAATATAGAATATTATTTTCAGATTATTAATATTACACTACAAATTTCCTGTATTTTCTGGCTCTATTCTAATAAAGAAACTGAAGAGATGTATGATTTATCTATATGATTTATACTGTGAATTAAAAATCATGGCCTTATACTTTTGCACAGCATCCATAGAACGAGTAATACGTTTCAGACCAGTTAAGAAACTGACAAAAAGTCAAATGTGGCTAAACTTGCAGCCCATTACACAGATCAGAATTATTTTTTTATTCATATTAATATATGACTGACTGTTTCTGGGACCTTTATCTTTGTACTGCAAGGGCTCTAAATAGGAATTCGCACTCTGCACTCTCAGAATGTTTATATTTAAACCAATTAGCTTGTTCCCTAAGCTTTGGTGACATGGAACTGATACAGTCTTACAAGGTACAAAACAAGCAATTGTGTTGAGGGCCTTGCTCAAAGACAGTATGGTGAAAGTCCGCATTTGCTGGTAAACTCAACTTATTGGTCTGTTTTTCAGTACCTTATACGCTTGATCACCGCTTGAACATCCAAGTTTCTTTTAGCACTTTACCTTATATCAACCTTTAATTAATACAAAGGTACAGGTTACTCACAATCAAGGTGGGGACTACAGAGTGTATATCTGAAGGTAAAATGCTGTCTATGGTCAGAATTCCATTCCACTGGGAGCTGGTTGTTTGAAATCTGCTTACGATAATAAAATGCCCATCGTTAGAGGGAATTCCGATTGCAGGAGTTAGCAGGGTTCAAATGTACTTTCCTGTTCAAGGCCTTTACTATACAGACTCTTACTGCCTTTGGGGATCCAACGAGGTGCTGTGGTTGTCTTTTTCTCTTTATTCGTTTCTGAAAAGCAGGAACGCAGTAAAAATGAAAAACTTGTCTGGGTTTGGTCAGCACGCATAGTTGTTGAAATCAGCTATTTCAGCATGAAAACCAAGACTTAATAGTTTTTGTTACTATCTGGAGAGTATGACTTTGAAACGTCATGACCCTATATGGGTCCTAAAAGGGAAAGCTGAAACTGCTGGTGGAAATGATGGCATCCCTCTCTGATCCATCAGTCAGAGTGACAATGGTCAATCTTGGAGACCCGCAGCAATTCAAAAATGTAACCTCCAACCCCGAGTTTAACCTCCACATGTTGGCCATGGAAATAAAAGATATTGCAGTTTCATTGCAAAATGAATTAAACTTAATTGCTAAATTCATAGTTTATGGTATGTTTGTACTCTTGAGACTGATGCGTTAACAGTCATAAACTGATATGTATTGCTGGCAAGTCTCAAATAAACCAAAAACAGTACTTTAACTGTCAACCATTATGTTACAATTTAAAGGGAAAAACATTTGAAAAAAAGACGCTTTCTTATGTTTAAATTTTGATCCTTTTGAGGTATTTTTGAAGTATTTTTAATATTTTGGTGGATTCTGTTCCACCAGATTGCATTGTAAAAATGTGCAAGTATGCGTCATTTAAAGTTCGCATTATGTTCTGTCTAACAGGACACTGTCCCAAAATGGACATTGCCTAGACATTACCATAGTTACTTAGTCTTTTAATGCTACTGTAGTGTAAAAATAAAGAGTATTTTAAAGATAAAGTGCATCCATTGATTGGCTATTGTGACCAGCTGGGCAGAAGAAGCAAAATGCACTGCACTAGAGCACAACAAAATAATAATATGTTGGTAGTGCATAAATAAGAAATAGGAATCGGTTATAAAATCGAAGGAAATTGATTTTTATATTAGTTTTATTTTTAAGACCTTTAAAGTGAATGGACATTAATCATATGGATGTTAAATGGCACATATATGTTATTAAATAACTTTGACTTAATTTAATATCGCATATCTGTGGATTTTTCCTTTCATGCAAACCTGCCTCTAGTAGGGTTAAGGGCCTGTCACTTCCACAATACCGTGTAGTATTTCTTGAGCAAGGCTCTTAATCGAAAATTGCTTGGATTGTACCTTGTAAGATTGGATCAGTTGTAAGTCACACTTTATGAGAGCGTTTGCTAAAGGCTGTAAAAGTAAATGTAATTAAACTGTGACTTTTTTCAAACAAACAAATGGTGGTCTGTAGAGTTATAAACTTTATGAGCTCTCATAGCTCTTCTAGCTTAAATTGCACATCATTTTTTCCTTTTAATAGCCTGAAGTAAAGGTGGTGCCACTCTAAAACAACCAGTATTTGTGATGTATTTATTCTTCATGGATATGAAACTGTTAAACATCATTAAGCATTTATTTACTGTTCTTTCATTAATTTATTTTCATGACCAATCACTCAGTGGCCGTCTTTAAGGCACATTTCATTGTCAGTTACATTTAATGTTATTTATAGTATACAGTGCTTTAAAGCTCGGAAGTATTAATCAAAATGTTGTGAATTTAAATCCCTGCGTATTATATATTGCTTTTTGGCCTAAAATGATCTCCTTAACCTTCACCTCTTCATCTCAATTGTAAATCTGTAGATCTGGATGGGGGGGTCGACTAAATGCTATAAATAAAAAGCAGCTTTATAAAATGTCTTAAATGAACAGGGTGAAAAGTGGTATAGAAAAACTTCATGGACTGTGGTGATAAAATGTAGCACTGGGCTATGGCCCAGCTGTTACAGCAATGCCAATGTGCTTGTATCTCTGCTATACTTGTTATTAGTAGATGGATTGTACAAGGCAAGTCAATAGGCACAGTATAGCTTTTTTTTCTGAAACAAAAGGAAATTGGATATCTGAAGACCACAGAAAGTAATTGGTGAGGGGGCCCATCTTTCAGGCTATGTTCGGAACATGGCCACCATCTTTAAAGCCGCCATAATGGATCAAGGGTGAGTTTTTACAATGAGAAACTGGTAATGTCAGAAGACCAGAATAATCTCAGAGATTGAGTATGGAAATCAGATTAGTAAATAGTTCATGGTTCAAAAGATATCAACACAAAGTTCAAAATGTTGTTGTTCATCACAGCTAACTGAAGATATAACTGAAGGTTCTGATGTCCGGGAAAAGCAGCTGCCATAACCAGGCTTCGGCAACCAACACCCAGAAAGACCACAAATTTTACACAGCACTGTTGCACTGTTGCCAAATTCCTAGAAACTGGGACTGTGACCATCAAATCAACAACTGACAAAGAAACTTCAACAATGGTTATGTCAGCCCTTGTGAAAAGTCCACGATGCAGCATGCTACTTTTGACTCACTCTGTGTCCTGTGCCTTTTGACTTACCCTGTAGTTAAGTCATATTAAACCTGTAGCTAATGCAAACTTTGAATGACATGTCTCTTCAAAGAAATTTGCTGTTAGGAGTCTATTTCTACAAATAATTTGTAATTTTATGCTAGTTTCATAATGCCCCAGGATAAATGTACTGTGAAATTTGACAATAGAACCATGATGTGGCCAAATTACTATCAATAATTCATAGCAGAACTGTGAACTTTATGGTAAAACTGAAAGTTTACATTAAAACTGTCAAGCAATTTCCAGTTTTACTATGAAGTGTCACAATACATTTTTCCTGGGGCGGTCCTTTTTTAAATTCTTAGGAGGTATACCTCTAGACCCCACTAGTCAAAACTTAGCCCCATTCATAAATCTCTAGTTATTCCCTTGCTGCCACAGTTTGATCCCTTAGCTCACAATTGCTTGTGCAGTGATATTGGCTCTTTTGCTCTTTATAAGTGTTCCTAGGTGTAAGTGTGAGGGAAAGAAACCTTAAAAGTGGGAATACATCCTACTCTGGGTGAGACTGGAAAACAAAATTAAGGACTTGTATGGGAAAATATACAGGAAATCAATTGTTATTATGTAAATTGAGCATTATTGTGCAAATTGAGTAGTATTTTCCTAGTGGCTGTGTTAGGAGGAGCATGGATTAGCCAGCTGTCCCCGGATATGGATTAGTTCCTTCCCTCTGGGCTTATAGTTAACACATCTTACGAAAGTTAAGACTGGAGTTTGGCATCAACACTCTTTGTAATTTCCATCTATATTCATCCAGTGTTGCAGGATTAGACAGTGCTGCTTGTTATCCCTGTCCTTCAGTCTCCAGAACGTGCTCTATATTCATCATCTGTTCCGTCTGATATTTGTCAGGCATCAGCATCTAAATGAAAACCTGTCAGTTGAGGCCAGAGAGAACGGAAGACTATATCTAAACTCCAAACGTGGGGAGAACTTTGATCAGCGTGGCTCGGACTTAGCCAGAAAGACAGAGCAGATTACTGAGGCCTGACTCTGGCTCCCTTCCCATCCCCTCACTCAGGCTGGTGGATCTAGTGGGTCATGACAAGGCTGTAAAACAGCTGAGCTACCTCTCTGCCTCTGCAGTCTGCCACATTAGCACTGCGACCTGCAATTCCCCAGTGCAGCAGGCAAGAGCTAGCAGCATGCCGAGCCCCGCCCTGAGCTGACAGACTCTTTGCAGCATCGTCTGGAGGCACAATGTGTTAAACCTGGTGTCTGTAGCCTAATACAGATACAACATGAAAGTGCCAGGACCGATACATGTCAGTGAGAGGGATAGAAGGGTGAGGAATTTAAAACCGTTTCCCACCTGCTTCACAGAGAATGCTGCTTTCCCAAGGGTGAATTACTGCAGCATGACCAGGCAGGCAGATGTTTCTTTTTTTAACTCTTCAGCGACCATGTGCTTCTCTTGCCCCTTTTACGCCTTTGCATTCCCTTATGTCAATCTGAATCGACATGTTCTCTTCGTTCACAGGAACAAGGAAAAATCGGCGTTATCTTCAACGTGGGTACTGATGACATCACCATAGATGAGCCGGGAGTCATGGTGAGCGATGGCAAGTACCACGTGGTACGTTTCACCCGCAGTGGTGGTAATGCCACTCTCCAGGTGGACAACCAGCCCGTCACTGAGAGATACCCAACAGGTAAAAGCCAACTATCTTGAGTGGGAGCTCCAACACAAGGAAAAAGATATGCTGTATGTGTTCTGTAAAGAGAGGCAACAACCAGAACCGATGACATACAGTGGCAGAGAGAGAGCTAAAGAGACAGGGAGTGAGAGGAAGCACAGCCAGCCCCAAAGCTGCAATTATCACCCTCCACATAAACTAGTGAGACTGCATTTTTCTCATTATAAATTGGACCAATACAGGTCAATGCCATCGGCGTCGGTTTAGAGGAATATTGGAGGCATGCCTTGTGCCAGGGTGCAAATTGAGTTATATTTGCGAATGCACGTTATTAGGTTTTCAAGTATGGCATTTTACCCTCTGACTCTACCCAGCCACTCTGAGTCACTGAGCGTAAGGTCCAAATACCCGCCCCATGAACAATCTCATAACAATTGCAAATTGACAGATTTTGCTCTAAGCACTCGCCTAATACATTCAGCCCAGGATGAATTTAGATCCTTTACACTACAGAGCGAGCCAGCTTTGCTTTAAGCAGGCTGAAGGAGTGGATTTGCACATTTCAAATCACAAAGCTAGCTTCGTTCTTTGGCATCAACCCCAATGGCTAAACTGAAGTGAATCAAGATTTAAGGTGGACAATAACGTGACAGCATGGATTTTCTTGGAATTCGTTTTTGGAGTTTGTCGGTCTTAAAAATGTTTGGTCCACTCTCCAGGCTGTCCAATTGAAGTTTGGAGACGATGCTGGGTGAATGACTTGTTGAATGAGTCAAGTACACCCAGTAATTATACTTCCTAAAGTGCAGTAATTATAACCTATTCAGCCTACAGCATTTTATCCCTGTCACATTTCCTCTGAGTGAGATTATGGGACTTCCATTCACAGAGTAAGAGTTTGGGACTGACACCTGTAATTACTAACGAGAGTGACTCTTGAATTGCACTGAAAATGAGCTCTGATTGTAGGCACCCAATGGTACCCAAATGGTAACTTAAATCAGTTCTAGATCCTGGGTTAGCCATAAATACCACTTCTAATCTAGGTGGCAGTTTTTGTACAGATATGCGCCATTTAACCGCTTTCCAATCAATGTTTGTTCTGTGTAATTACAGAGGTCTTCATAATTATACTACATTAAAATAAGACATAAAAGTGTGTGGCCTTAAACAGCTGGTCACCTGAACAGGGGAGTTAAAGAGTGGATGTCAAGTCATTCATATGTCTATCTGTGTGTGTAAATACCATAGCAGTCGTGTGCTCGCTTGCTTAGCAGCTCATATTTGGACTAGGGACTGTTGTAACTCAGTTTTTTGTGCAAGTTACTCATGTTTGTGTGGATGTAACACACATTTACACCTTGTTACAATAGTAACAAGTAGTAGACGAATGTAAATGGTGTGTGTGTCCTATAGCAAGTTGTACTCCTTTGTTTGTCCCCCCGCTACCTTTATATTTTTTCTCACATATAAATATGTAAACTGGTTCACATTCACTTGTTGAGTCTCTTTTCCATCTGATTGTTTTTCGGTGTTGTTTGGAATGCTGTTTGGAATTGCGTATTCCATCCTTTTTTAGTCATTTTAGGGATATGTCTAACACATTAGACTATCGTTTGCCCACTGTTTTCTTGTGACAATACAATTTACATTTTATGTTGCATTACATGTGGCGTTACATGTCACTGTGTGACTATGGTAATTTCCGGTCAGTGTCCTGTTTCACAGAACGTTAAGAGGTCTTTAAACGGCGCATACCTGTACATTAAAGACAAAGTTCCATAATGTGTTGGTGGTTCTATGGCTAAGGATTATTTTTCTTTCCTTTTAGTACAATTCTCTTCTATAGAGTACAGTATTTGGCTCTCCAATTGGAAGTGCCTCTGATGGATTGGAAGATACTGAATTTAAAATGTCCGAGTGACCGTTTCCTCTAAAACCACATATGACAAAACACAAAAGACGAACAGAGCATGTAGACAAGAGTGCGTCTGGGGCTTTGTCGCATTTTAAAAACTATTTTCAAAAACTACTTTTTTAGATTTATTCAGCAAGATTTGTATCTTCGAATGCATAATGAGTAAAATTAGTCTTTCATTTAGTTTCCTTTGTATTCCCTTCTCTGAACAAATACTTAAAAGTTTTTAAGCTTGTTGTCCTTGTATTCTCCTACAAACAGTATGATTTTATAATGGCATGTAACTATCCGGGCTAAATGTTAATCAGTTTGTTGAGAAATTTGGTTGTCAGCCGCTTGTGCTACTATACAACGGCAGCAGTGATTTAAAAAGATTTAGATTAAAAAAGACATGGCCCTGCCTTCAGAAAAGGGCTTAGCAATTTAGAACAGATTGCATTTCTATATATATAATTAATGACATTAACTCTTAACAGACCAGGTTCAATTTGTAGCTGTAAAATGAAATATAAGAACACAGTTAATATACTGGTGTGATCTAAAACACATCCAGAATTTAAGCTACAGTCTAAGCCTAAAGCTGGTGGGCTTTGCTGCTTCAGAGTTGTAGCTGTGCCAAAGGAATCCTCTGCAGTGAGCCTCCCTAGTATGCTGAGAAATGTGAGCAAACTCTCTCTCACTCTCTCTCTCTCCCCACTGTGTGCACAGGGACTTGCCTCTTTCTCTCTCTCATAGATGATAGTTCACAGGAAGACATTTTCTCTGCCTCTAATAACTGCCCTGACGCTCACCCTAGCCTCAATTTCCAATCTATTTTCTGACATACTGCCACACACCAGGCCTGCCGCCTGAATCCAAAGCCTTGCAGGCCTCCGAGAGGAAAAACTATTTGAAAGAGCTTCACTGCCCTTCTGGATTCTCCCACCTGCATGTTTTCTTCTACCTCCTCAGAGTCGTCTGACCACTAGAGTTTCAAGGACTAGGCTTGTACGCTGTGGGAGATTTAGAGATAGAGTAAATACTACATTTCAAAAATGATTTTCTTTGGCTGGGGCATCCTAGCTGTGAAGGTTCAACCTATTCGGATAGCCTAAAGTCTAAACATGGCTGTAAATAGTCATAGTGCCTCACATGGCTTCACTACCATGTTCCTGGAACACTTTAGGTGTATGTAATGGATCCAGGATGCACAAAGTTTGTGTAAGCTGGCAGCGCTTGGCTGAGATTAACAACCGTGATTAATTAAGATAATTAAATTGGAGGATTAGCTAATGATAGCAGATTTGAAGCTCCATGGATGTAAGAGTAGACATCTTTTCAATGGCTTTACTGGATATAAAGAACATACACTGTTCACAAAAATTAGGGGATATTTCATTATGGGATATTTCATTTGGAAGTATCCCCTATTTTTTAGCAGTATATGTTCACTAATACTTTAATACTGTCTGAAGAAAATAAACCTGGCAAGGACTGAAAGGCTTAAACACAACTGTATCGTTGTACGTTTTTTTTTTCCAACTTCTTCCCACCATACTGACTTATGGATGAGAGTCTGAAGTTTTCCTTAGAAGGGTTGGCCAAGCATTTGATATCCATGAAAACTTCTAACAGGCTTAAGGAAGTGGGAGGTTCAGCCCTATTCATAGTGTAGAAAATATGAGACGTTGCATTATGAAAAATCAGACATTGTTCTGAAGATGAACCAAAAGTAACTACTAATTTTATGCATAAAAACAATTGTTGGCCCTGATATGCTAAGATCACACATACTTATGCCCAAACACATTATGACCACAGATGAACATGCATTATTTCAATAGTACCGCTCATTGTTCAAGATCTGGCATAGAGTAATGTGCAAAAGTCTTAGGCCACCATTAAATGAGATATATTTAGCACCAGTATGATGACCATAACTATTAACTAATTTCTAATTATTTTTACTTTATTAGAAGACAGCCATGCAGTAGAAAAGAGCTGGAAGGTTATCTAGGCTGGTATTAAGAATGACCTCCCACTAGACTTGAGCAATAATTGCATCTGACTTTACCCGGGCGGCATGCTGACCCTTCTTCAGTCTGAAGGGGCTTGATTATCTTTTTGGATGGGTAGATGCTAAGAAAATATTTTTTTGGAAGGGGAACATGGTAAAGCTTACAAAGACTGAAATGAATAAGGAAGCATAGGGTGTAAATATGCATGGTAACACAATGCATCACAATGCAAACATGAGATGATGTGCATCTACGAGTTGGTTGATGCATTTTTGTTTTGATGCATCTAGTAAAATGAGATGTTTTGGACACCAGAGGGAGCAATCATACATCAGACTCTCAGAAGCACATCTCATGTACAATAAGACAGGGGCTAAAGGTTTCTTTTATTTAAAATATCTGACAAGATGAAGTTACTATAGAGCATTTTGTTTGCAGCTTTGAACCTCTGTTTGTAGTGAATTATTTCATTGCAGGAGACTAAAGTTTTCTGTTTAAAAACATACAGTACATTGATTTTATTGAATCTAAACTCAATCATTTTGAGACAATTGAATTGTGAGTTCAGTATCTCAAATAAAACATGCGTCAATCCCTCTGTATTATGGAGTGATGAAATTTTGGGCTGCAAGATTAATAACTTAAATATGGTCATTATACTATTGCTAATGCAACAAATCTTTTGAAAACATTTGACAAGTATTTTGCAGCTACACAAGTCACAGAAGCGTTAATGCTAGTTATTGATTCACATCACACATGATTGTGTAACAACACACAGTCTTCATAGCAGTAAGAGTGCCCGTGTTAACATAAAGGATCTGCTGCTAATGTACACTGCTCACAAAAATGAGGCGATATTGCAATATGGGATATTTCATTTTTAAATATCGAATAATATTTTTGCAAAAACCACAGGGCATTGTCAAAGATCTTGTAGCGTCCATGCCTTGAAGGCACATGGAGGCCCTTGAGCATATTTGTCAGGTGGTCATAATGTTTTGGCTCATCTGTATGTAATAATTAGTCATTTGTGTAAATTAAAGTACCTTTCAAAGTCCAAACCTGAGACATTATATAACACTTTATCCACTAATAATGATCCGTTTATTTCTATTTAAATTCTTCAGTTGTTCATTAACTAGGATGAAATGGCATGTGATGTGTAAGAAACTCACAAACTGTGTGCATCTGGTGCAATAATGAAAACTCTCAGGCCACCATTAGAATTTCTGTTTTAGTAATTGTATAATGACCATTTACACAGCTCACAAAAATTAGGGCATATTTCCAAATGAATGTAAAGCGATTAAAAAAAGCATTTGATTTGGCTTCATTAAGCAAGATCATCAGAAAAGCAAATTAAAAGTCAAAGAAAGATATTATGAGATGCAAACTCAAGAGATTTAGTAGCAAGTGACATATTCATGAGTTTGAACAGAAGCATGTCAAACTGGACGAGAGTGCCCCACATTGACCTTTCAGTGGGGTGTATAGGTCACCCAAGACTGCAGTTCTTTTGGGATCCTCTTCGTATTCATTTTGAAATATCCCCTAATTTTTGTAGGTAGTGTATAGCATATTGTCGGTGATTGGACACAAAAATTGCAAACTTGGACATGTCACACCATAGTACTCTGACATCCGTATCTTAGAATTTTCGCACTGTTCCCCTTTTGTAAGAAAAGTAGTTTATTGGCTGCTACCCTTCCAATTAGACCATACAGCTTCCTTAAACTATAGAATGGTTAACTTGGTATCCCAATGAAGCTGTCAGATGCAGCTATTGCTCAACTGTAAGGGGAAGTCGAATTATATACTTGCCACTGTATTTAAATCTACTTTATCCACTGGTTATAATCCAATACAGTCTGAAAAATAATGATACATCATCATTATACCGTTGCTAAAACAAGGGTATATGTAATCTAATGGTAGCCTTTTTTTGCACAGTACTCTGTTTCACACCCTTGAGATTATTGTCTCCATAACTAATAACTAAATAATTCTGCTTTCTAGACATTTATCTAGCTCATCTTAAATGTTATATGTTAATTATATGTAGTATGTTGATGGCCTTTATTCAATCAAGCCATTTTGGTGTTCCCTAATAACTGAACTAGGACACAACTCAAACAACTGAAGCATCAGCCTATGTGACATATTAAATATCTTCTTATTTAAACTATAAAAATAGATTGAGCCTGCAGTTAGTGATCATTTTTGCAATTATTTTTTAAATGGAAATCACATAACTGCAGCTATTGTGTAAAATGTGCTTAATTAGTACCAGTCCTTCCTCCATGTTCATTAATACGGTCTCAGTTCTTCCAATGACTTTTAGATATGCCAAAACCCTGTGAATGCTAAATGATTTTTTAAATGGATTATCAAGTAAATAACCCTTAAGCTCTTAGTGTATCAGGGCCTTTGAGGTTTAGTTTGTTCTAGCTGTTCAAATGGAAATGACAAACATGCACTAAGCATTTTAATTCTGGGCGATGCTAGTTCAGAGTTCCAAACTTGATATTTAGGTGATTGAATAAAAGGAGATGGGAGAGGAAGTGAGGTGGCTGAGGAAGCGGGGCTGGCACAGCTCTACGAGGAGGGAAGACCTGCCAGTCTGTGTCTCGCAGACATGGAGCAAATGAAACTGTAGCAGCTTATCAGACACCCATTGTGTCTTATCAGAAGAACCGAGACATAAAGTCAATTACCAGGAGCTTCCTTGGGATAATTATATGTAGGTCAGCTGTATCGTATTAGGACACAATTGCTTGGCTTTAAACGAAATCTCTGACAGAGATCTGAAAATGTCTTCCTGAATGCTTTATTTTAGGCCTGTGTTCAAATGCATGTCGAAATGACCGCTCTGAGTCAATGATGTTGTTATGATGCTATTGAATTTTGCTTGAATGTCCTTAGCAGAGACTACACTGAAATTAACCAGATGATCAAACCTGTTAAACAATCACTAAATATGTTCCCGTAACCTTCTAACCAGATTATAAAATGTTATAAATAGCTTCTAAACCTGTCTCATAACTAGTTCATATTAAACCGACATAATCAAGATCCTAAAGCTAGTAATTACTTCCTAACTTGCAAAACGTGCTAATCCTGTTGCCATGTTTTTAACCATGTGACGCTTGAACTTCCAGATATTAACCTCTAACTATCTGTCTTTCTAAATTCTTTGAAGGCAACTTTGATAATGAACGGCTGGCTATAGCCAGGCAAAGAATCCCATACAGACTCGGTCGGGTAGTTGACGAGTGGCTACTCGACAAAGGTAAAAAAATGAATTAATTAAACAGTGATATAATGAATTCTTAACGCTCTGTAAGAGGTGCAGTTTCCACACAATTGCCATTTGGAGAATTGATTTTTTTTTTTTATTTGTAGCTTCCCACTCAGCATGTTCATTATATTGGTCATGCCATGGTCCCATCTGGGTATTTTTCTGTCTAATTTCTACATGGAACTTGTGTCCTGTTCCTAAACCGAGAACTGCACCGCTTCAGAGATTAACCTTTAATACCTAACATAATCACTGACTAACCCTTTAACAAAACCCTCTAACTATAGTAACTGTTTGTAAATAGTTTGCTGCTTTTTTATGCTATGTTTTTTCTCTTCCCTGTCTCCCCTTCCAACACCTCAAACACCCACCACTAAACATGCTTTCCTAAAGACACATAACATTAACACATAAAAAGAATAAAGGGACAGTACAGTTTATAATGTTTCACACTTAAGTAAATATAAACATGACAGAAAAACAATGTCCGTCCTGAACCATGTCAATGTATTAAATATGCAAAAAAATATTATAAACCTAAACATTTAGGGCTGTTTTCAGACCTGATGCTTTATTTATACACCAAGTATTAAGTCTTGTTTGCTAGAAGGATCAAATACTTATTTCTCTCTGCAAAATGCAAATAAATTTCTATATTTTATACATTGTAATATTCTGGATTTTCTTTTAGATATTTTATCTCTCACTATTAAAATAAAGCTAAAATGACCCTTAAACCCTTAAAATGATAGACTTTGCATATCATATATAAATAATGTATATTCAGGTTCTATTAAAGGCCTTCAAGTTAACCAGATTTTACAATGCAACAATCAGCTTTAAATCAAGCTCTTGCTTTAACCTTTGTACTTTCAGAAGTGGTTTTACCTGATTTATTTTACTATGCAAGGTCCTTGAGCAAGGCCATAACACAATACTCCTTGGATTGTAAGATTGTATCAGATATAAGTGACTCTTGATAAATAGCTAAATGTATAATGTACATGTAATACCTATTGATAATTCATTTTGTGCTTAGACATACTATTTCAGTGAACTGCATCGAAAAACATTCAAAAAGAGAAATTGTCATTTTCAGAAAATGTGGTTATTCAACACCACAAACATACATAGGAAAGGCTTTTGAGGGCCTCACCAGAGAGCAATAACCTCCTCTGGTTGATTGAGCATGCCCTGCTAATAAAACTCTCCCTCTTTATATACAAGGTGAGCTAAAAGTCACAGGACACATCTTGTGCTGCATTTTGGACTTTTCACAACGTTCTGGAAGTTTCTTCATCAGTGGCTTGTCGTCCACAGTCCAGTCCATAAGCAGTGCTGTGTGAAATTGGTGATCTCTCTGGGTGCCGATTGTTGAAGCTGCAACAATATTGTATGCGTTTAACTTTTGAACCACAAGAGATATTGCAAATACAATTTCTGAGGCAATTCTGGTCTTCTTTGATATATTACACGACCACCTTCCCACTGGAAAAAAACTTACCTTTGATCCAATATGGTGGCTTTTAAGATGGTGGCCATGTTCTAGACATAGCCTAAAATATAGGTCCCCTCACCCATTACTTGCTGGGGAATTCAGATCTAATTTTCCCTTTTGTTTCAAAAATAATAGGGTATCCTGAGCTATTGACTCACCATGTATATGTATACTGCTTATTCTAATTATTATTATTATTATTATTATTATTAATATTAATATTAATATTATTATTATTCTAATTTCTGTGAGCAGTATATATTTTAGTTAATGTTCTCTGTTTTATTATACTCTTCATAATACTGATTCTGTTTCATTTTAATAGTTTATATATTATTGAATATGCCCTGTCTTTTAATTTTCTTAATTATATTTTATTTCTTCTCCTTAATTTGCACTATAATTATAAACTTCTTAATTAATGCCTGTATATCTAAAATTGCAGAATGGAAGACAATCCAGTAATTGTAGTGTATATGTCTGTGTTCACGTTCAGGTGGGACAGTTTTAATAATAGCATTTAGCAGACACACACCTGATACAATCTTACAGTTTACAATCTAAGCAATGGTGGTGCAATTGGTTAGCACAATCCCAACCTCGAAATCCTTCTGTTTGGAGTTTGCATGTCCTCCCAGTGTCTGCGTGGGTATAGTAGTCAAATTCTATCCCACATTCCAAAGACATTGGGTTATTTGGTGGCTCTTAACTGGCCCAGTGTGGATGTCTGGCTAGTATCATTGTAACATTGCTCCTATTTTGAATTGTCATTGATGCTGATTGGACTTTAATAAATACATATTACTAAACTAATTAACAAACAAAGAAGTAATTGTGAGTTAAGAACCTTTGCTTAAGCATCAATAAATGGCAGCTTGGCAGTACCACGGCTTGAACTCTGGACCATCTGGTCAGTAGTACTGGCTACACCACCATAATTGCACTAATTTTTTAGCTTACCAAATCAGTGACCCGGGTAAGAATCCAGTGGGGTCAGGCATCATATACAGGCAAGGAGAGTGCAGACAGGGGATAATCTTCAGCTTAGCATCAGCAACTCCTGCCATCCATACAATAGACTAGCACCTCATCCAGCATACGCTTGTGTCTGGAATCTGTGCTCTCTGGGACATTTCACCGATGCTCCCAGTACCACCATCCAGTCTTGGAGAAACGTGGAAAAATCTGTTTCCACATTCCCTACAACACCAAACAAAAAGTACTTCTGAAAAAGGGTATATGTGTCTCTTAATGCTGCCATTTATTAATGACCTTAAGCCAGACCTTAAGCCATAAACAAACAGGAGAAAATACAAATTGAAAGGAAGTCTCTCTGAATGGAAAGACCTTCACATCCCTACCTCTTTATGGTATATTCAAAACCATGTCTACTATCAATGATGATGAACTTGTTTGACTCTTTTGTCTGCCTAGTTGTTTGCAAACTCACCATTGCTTTGCTTATAAAATAAGCTGGGGTTCACTTGAGGGCATCACGTGTACCAGCATGGGCCGAAAGTGAACATGGCTGTGTTTTGGGAAGTCTGTGCTCCTCAAAATCAAGCCCAAAGTCTCTGCTCTGAATACTGACACAATTTTGGCATTCACTCCTAACTAAATGAGCCTTACTCAACTCTGAATACAGCCCAAATTTCGTTTTCAGTATTACACACACAAATAGGAACTTAAGAACTTATAACATTTGTCTTTGTTATTTCAAACCAAATATTCAGAACCTTTCATTATTCACCTATACTAACACTCAAACGCAGTTAATATCAGCACCCTTGAAATACCTACAGCCTAAAGTTCAAATATTTACACTTTTTTTCTGTTCATTGCACCTAAACCATCTATATGTAAATCATCTCATGGAAATGTTAAGTCTAGATTAAATACAGCTTTGTGACAGCTAGCAAAATGACCTTTGTGTTATATTAGTTAATGTGAAAACAAATGCTGGATGCTATTTTACCGGTTCTGCAAGGTTCAAACTCTGTCAAGCATCCCTACACCCTCACGTCAGAACAGTCAGGACAGTATGGATAATACAAATAAGAAAACACTATTTCCTACATTTACTTTCAGTTTTATTTTATTGCAGACTGTATGTACCAGAGTTATTTCATGTTTTGCCTTTGCAACTACATTTCATTTGTTAATAAACATCTGTTTCTGCAATTCAAGCCTGCAACACGTTCCAAAAACAGATGAGAGTGTAAATAATTTACCACTTTCCATCGCACATCACTTAAGAGACGAAGAAAATACCAAGCGATTTAGTGTTTCGTGTGTTATTTTGTTCCATTTTTCCTGCAAACACGCCTTAAGTTGTGCAACAGTAGAGGCTCGTAATTGCTACGTGTTTCGTTTCGAAATTCTCCACATATTCTCTATTGGGGACAGGTCAAACATGCAGCCAGGCCTCTATCCATACCCTCTTCTTTTGCAGCCATGCATTTGTAATGTGTGCAGCATGTGGTTTTGCACTGTATTTGCATGGATGTCCCTGGATGGATGTTACAGCAGCGAATGTAGCTCTAAGATCTAAGTGTACATTTCTGCTTTAATGCTGTCAGAACAGAAGTGTAAATGAGCTTTTCAAAGGGCACTGTCACGACCCCTTTACCATGACACAGCCTGGCATTTAGACTTCATGTTGAAAATTCTAGATGGGGGTTTTTTACCTCTGAGCCGAAGCACATCCATTGCTTCCACAAAATGACCTGGAATACTGATTTATCTGAACATTATACACGTTTCCACTGTATTTTTGATGCCTTTAAGCTTTTGTCGAAAGAATCCTTGCCCGGAATGGATGTTTATTACCAAATTCAACTGAGGTGATTAGACAAAACATGAACTATCTTGGGTTCATACTCTCTGCAATATAAGAAGAATTTTTATATTTGCAATTTTTTTAATACTTTTCCATTTTTTTTTGCTGATTTCGGCTTGTAGCCTACGTAAGCTACAGTCTTGTGCTTAAAGTTTAAACCTCTAAAGTTTTGCTTGTATTTCTGCACATTTCAATGCAAATATTTGTAAAATGTATTAAGTAATGTGTATTAAAAAGAAGCCCCTGTAGCGCAGCGGTCTAATACATGGGGGTTTGTGTCCCGGTGGTGTCACTGACATCATCGCAGTAGAGGTGCCACTGCAACAGTAACCCCTCTGGCAATGCAGTGACTTAGCGTTATATCCAGGCCACAATCACATGTGCACCATTCGTTCCCCAGGGATAGAAGTCACGCCCTGCAACCCTGGCTAAAAAAAGTGAAAAAGAGAAATAGAAAAATCTATATGTATTAGTACCATTTGCCATGTGCAGCAGGGCACCTTTCCAAACGTTCACTAATTTAATTCTTAATGGTCATTAAAATGTGCAGCAATATGTTCAACTTCAGTTCTGTGTTTGCAGTGGTTGTTTTAACTATTCATTTTTATTTAGAGAATTCATTCAAACAGGGGAACAAAAACTTTTGCATGGGACTGTAGAGTGTTTTATAGTCAGCAACTCATACATTTAGGTCCTCGGGTGGCACTGTGGTCTAATACGCTAGCTCACCAAAGTGGTGACACAGGTTAAGTCCTAGTGGTGCCTTCCAGCAGGGTCAGTGCATCTCTGACAAATTGGGCTGTACCTGACGGTAGGAAGGATGGATGGGGGCTGACCCCTTTTCCGACTCTCCAATGGATTAGCAATCCATTCAGGAAGCATAGTGTCCTGTACCCTGTGTATTCCAGAGCCACTGCAGCCATTAGCAGAGTAAGAAGGGTTCAAATGTGATGTAAACTCAGTGTATTTGGGTGCAGAATTTAAATAGGATAATAAAACAATAATATTAACCAGCCCTTAAAACAAGAAAGTCCTTAATAATTACTTCCCAATTACTCAGAGAGTACTTAGCTACCAATCAACCTAAATAATATCTGACTAAATATGCACATACACTTGACCATAAGAAAGCCCCATTAACTTACATTAACTTACATTAACATAGAAACGCCCCTTTAAATCCCTGTATTTCAGCATTATGTCTTGAATGAATGGTTATGATCTTGATTTAGGGTTAGACAGAATTATGTTTTTTTCTATTTCAATCATGTTGCAGTATGTGAACATCAGAAAGTTCTTTGGTCCTCTCAGGTTTCCATTCACGCACTCGCTATCAACTGAATCACTAAAATTTTAACTACTCACGATAAAAACTACAGAAAGAGTGGCTTTATATGAATTGATAGATTTAAGAGGCAGCCAAAGACTACTGATATCACATATCCTAGTGATGAAATGGCCAATAAGCTGTTCCTGCTCAAGTCACTTCCTCTTATGTAATGTGTCGACACAGGTAAGGTTGATGCGCTCCCTGATGCCTGATGGCCTTTTTGTAGACCAAAGAAACAGAAAAACTGGACTACTCTCACATTAATAGGTTCCTAATGGGTTCTACCCATAATCACTGTCAGGCTTATTTACCATTCCACCATTAAAAAGTGGAGTCTACTTGTGTTGAAAGGCAAGCTTGTGTTAGGCATAGAGAGACTCTTAGTAAAGCTGAAACAACTGTCCACTTCATAATCAACTGCGGCAGAGTGCTTTTTGTATGCCTGCTCAACAAGAATAAGTCCAGCTCTCAGTATCCGACGCCAAGTGGTTCTCAATCGCCTGTCCCTTCAGGCTTTCTAAAGTTTAGCGGGCACTGATTCTTCTGCCAGCCCAGTTTGAATTAGGCCAGCCTCTTCAACTGAGCCATATCGGTGGCCAAAATGAAGTCTTATACATGATTTGCTACCTTCTCTGTGTCCCTAAGTCCCCAAGTCCCTTGAAACTATGATTCTGCCGTCAAACTATTGAGATATTTATTTGCAATTAATGGCATGGGTTTTATAACATGAAGCATGAGTAATCATGTTTTTTTTTTCTTATACAGTATTTGACACCAAGACGAACAATATGTCTGTGCCAAAAATAATAATCGAACATTATTTCCATCATGTCTTATCTATTCACCGCCACAAAGGTATCATGGTCAAACTTGTAATGTGCAAGAAACACTACAATACATTTCCCAAACAATACTTAGCGCAACAATATTAATGCAAAATATTCATTTAAAAATACAACTTTTGTTTGAATCAGCTTTCACTGGTTTTTAATCTTGTTTTTTCAGCCTGTTGTTAAACTGCACCCGAATCTGCTGCTCTCATCAATTCTCTTCCCCATTAGTGGCAGTTCTAGACCATTTAAATTTGCTTGGCAGGGTGGGGTGGGAGTTTCAGGCTGGGGGCCAGTGGCTATATTATAGGGGACAATTACCGAAATGTGCCTTGTAGGCATTAAGAGGATTAATTAATTACCTCACTCCTCATTTAAAGGGGCAACAGAAGAGAGATAAACTAGTTGTCATTATTCCTTGTAGGATGATACAGCTCTCTATATAGTATGTAGAATGTAGAGAATAATGATTAAGGCAGGGTGCCTCTTGTGATCAAGCAGGGAAATGTGACTAACAGTGATAATTACTTAAATGTTAAGACTAATAATATAATGTAACAGTATGTATTCATGTTTAATATACTGAAAAAAATGACTAAATATTGTGTAAAGGAAAGGAACCTGCACAAGTGTGTCAAAAGGTATCGTTCTCCTAACTTCTGTTTTGTACTTTTGTGTTCTGAGCTTTGTGGCTCAACCCTCGGAGTCCCTCAGAGACGTCACAATAAAATGCAGTGTTGCGGCAAACAAGACAGGACACAATGACAATAATGTGAATGAAACCAGGGGTCTCTGGAGCTGTGAGGTGACAGTGCTAACCACTGTGCCACCATGCTGCCCGATTAATTTGATTGACTTTTTAAACAGTAATAAGTGCGTTTTAAAGCTTGTATTAAACTGTATATACTGGATGGGCACGATTCAAACAGGTCTGGCAGTCAAGTAGCAGAGGAAGGAAGGCAGTCAAAATCCAAAGCGCAGAGTCAGAAACCAATAAATTACGAACCAGACAGGAGGAACACAGCTTAGCAACACTAACAAAAAGAGTGAAACAGAGAGAAAGCCAGTTACTTATATAAGAGGCCTAAATGATGAACAGGTACAGAGAATCTACAATAAAGGATAGTTAGTGTGAAGCAGAGTCTAGGCTGGGGAGTGACAGAAACTGGAGTCTGTAGGAGTAAAGGAGAGGGCTCGAGGCTTGTTGGAGTTTTATTTATTTAAATATCATCTAAGGGCACACCATTATTGCGCACGATTGGTTCTGGGGACTGAGAGAAGCATGGGAGTCTTTCCATGAATTTCCTGCTCTCTATCCATTCTGACGTGGCTGTTAGATGGTATTTGGAGCAACGAACAACACACAGCAAAGAGATTCTGGACAACCCAGACAAACCACTAATAGAATGGATCTTTTGATCTGCCAACAAACATGAGCAACTCCCACAGTTTTGTAGTCCACCATCCAAAGATGGAACCCCTGTTTCTCCCTGGATCATTTCCATGTGCTTAGCAGAAGGAGATATGTTATCCTACCATTGACAGCCAGCCATTGCTGTTAATGATCTCAGGAGCTATCACATACAAAAGTCAGTCCTCCCTAGTGATAAGAGGAACACTAACATTTCAGGGATATGTGCAGGACAGCCTGCATCCATGTGTGTTGGCTCTCATCGCAGGACTTCCAGTTGGCATTTTTCAGCATGATAATGCTCGCCTACACACAGGAAGGGTTTGCCAGGAATGCCAGATTGGAACAATTGCTTGACCTGCCAGGTTGCCAGATTGATCACAAATCGTGCATTTATGGGAACAGCTGGGATGCAAGCTGCAGCAATCTGTGCAGGATCTACATGCCCAGCTACAACATCTGTAGGCAAATGTGCTACAGGATACCATATGGAAGCTGTGTTCCTCCATGCCCAGCCATATCTTGTCTTGTATGCAGACTAGATGCGGCCTAACACGGTACTTGAGCCTCCTTTTAATTGTACAGTTTTCCCCAATAAACGTATCCTTTTGCTCTGATATTTTAATCATTTACAGATCATCTCATAAAGTTTTACAGCAGCTCTCCTTTGGTGGTTTTGTTTTGGTCAATGGCTATATTTCTGTAAATAAAACTCCAGCTTGAGAGCATTTCAAGGATATTGTCAGTGCTCAAAGAACACTGATCTTTTCGGCACATTTAGCAAAAATTACGTTATAAGACAGCATGGGATTTAACTGGATTTGGAAATATAGTGTGAAATATCATGTATCATGAAAATATCTTTAATTATCGTGATACACCGCGATGCTTTACCGTATCGCCCACCCATAGTACCGTATGTCTATGCAGTACTCATCTCTGCCATATTCCAAAAGGGGCTAATTAATGAACACGGACTACTTTGCTTTAGCTTTAGCTTTATTCTTCCAAAAATGTATCAGCTAATATTTAGAGAAATAGACTTTACCACATGAGAAGACTAATTAAAGCACTAAAAAGGTGAAAATATTGCCAAGTACTTGATGGATGGCGCTGTTTTGCCTCATTAGAACTGATTGATTGAAACTAGAAGATTAGATTATTTTTTATGTTAGGTACAGCTATTTTTGGATAATCCTTTGAAAGAATTGAATGGAGACTTTAGGGGACCAAAACCAAAGACAACAAGTGGAGGTGTGAGAGCGTGTGAGTGTATTTGTGCACGGATCCTGAGGCGTCTGTGCATGGAGCCTGAGGATGCTGGAGAAACCCTTCATGCCTCGGTAACACATTAGCATTGGAGCTAGAAGATGCCACTTATCAATGCAGATTTGCAACAAGAAGACTTCTGAATAAAACATTTCCGAACACTCTTTACACGTTCATTAATACTGCACTGCAATTGTATTTCCTTTATTCAGTTCATTATGCATGGCCCTGCTATGTTAATGAGGCGCAGATGATGCTATATAGTGGCACTTTAAAGAATGATTAAAGCATTTTAACCTAGCCCTTTAATAAGCTTTAGAATTTGTAGGTGTTCATTGAAGTTATTGTTCGTAAATTTCTTTGCTTACTATTGCTAGTTCCAAATGCTCAAGGTGTTATCCGCCCATGCACGACCCTTACATGAACCTCGCCAATGCCATATACTCCAAACTGATGCACTATGTCTGTTTCTTTCTACCTATCTTGGTGCTGTACCGCTTCTTTTCTAAACCACCACAGGTCGACAACTGACCATCTTCAACAGCCAGGCAGCGATTAAGATTGGTGGTCAGGACAAAGGCAGACCATTCCAGGGCCAGATCTCAGGCTTGTACTACAATGGGCTGCAAGTATTGAAGCTGGCAGCCGAGGGCGACCCCAGTGTGAAGGTGGAGGGCAACCTGCGCTTGGTCGGAGATGCTCCTTCCGTACTGTCCACCGAAACCACGTCAGCCACACCGCCAGCCGCAGTGGACATGTCCACCACTATCATGGAGACCACCACCACCATGGCCACCACTACCACACGCAGGCAGCGCTCACCCAGTCTCAAGGACAGCATCACGCAGGTGAGGAGCAAAGCCAGACTGCGCAGATAGTTAAAAGGCCAACAAGATACCAGGAAACCATGGGATAAAGCTACTCTATAAAGTACTGTAGTATTTAAAATAAGCCTATGATGATAATATTGGTGCTGGAAATAAAAATGTACATATAGCATTACAGAACATATGAAGAGCAAAATCAAACAAAGTAGTGTTGCTTCCAACACGATCCAACACATTTTGGATTGATTTGGTTTGTTAGTTATTTGGGACAGCAGGGTACATGACACAAACTGGCTTTTAGTTCCTATGCATTGGCACGTATTTGAAAAAAAAAAAAAAACCTGACGTGATTATTTTCTTGTCAGGAAAGTTCAATACAAGATTTTTATGTGTAATTTTAGGAAGCAAACCACAGCAAACCTATATTGCTCCTTATACTGGGCAAAGAAAACGATCTATTCTACTCCCGCTAAAGCATTAAAGCGCTTGTAAAATGCTTAAATTATAGAAAAACTTTACAATCCCTGACTCCCAAAAAGCCTCTAAACTGGCTTTTTGATCTCTCATTCTGCTTTGAACTCATATTAAGCGTTTATTTCTCCTTTATTTCTCAGCAAACCTGATCCATCTGCTAATTTGTCCATAGTGGGATGGATCAGGTGGGTTGACAGCATATAGTCTGAAGGTCTTGAAACACTCAGCATTACAGGTCCAACAGTCTTCTCCTCTATAGTCCCTCTAAACCTAACCAGACTTTTAACATTGATTGCAGATATTTCCTCTAGATGATTTGATTACCTGTTATTATCCCACTCATAGAAACTTTATTTTGAACCGTAATAAAGTTATGTGGAAGATGGATTTCCCTCTCCGAGTCTCAGCTTCCCTCATTGCTTTTGACCTTGTACCAATTCAGCAACATTCTCCCCGCCCCAGCTTGTTAATTAGATGCCGTGTCCTTGATTGTCAAATTATCTATTTTTAAAAAGTATTCGGCAATTTTGAATGCTGGATTTGATTAAGAATAGTCCTGGACAGATAACTTGCAGTAAGAAGGAACAGCTATTCTGCTAGTAGGGTTGTCTATAGTGTTCAGGTTAGGAATACACCAGTTGATTTATTGCTTGTTTCACACATTCTCTTTGATTTTACTCATGTCTCTTTTGAATGTCTTGATTCTTACAGTGATGTACAGTACTGTACAAAAGTCTTAGACCACCATTAGATTTGTTGTTTTAGAAATGGTATAATGACCACATGTGGTACTGTGCATAAACACAAATAAGGACTAAACAAAATACAAAGTAAAAAAAAAATGGAATTCCTAAGACTTGCATTGCACTCGACAACATGTCGTGGATGATTGGACCCAGAACTGTTACATTTGGATTTAGTAAACTTCATTCCAATCTTTAACTTTTTCAATTCTTTAGCATATCTTAGACTTCTGGATAAAAGGTGGGGTGCTATGTGTAGAAACTTTAACTTGACATCCGGATGAAGCTACCAGATGCCAGATTGCTCAAGTGTAAGGGGAGGTAATTTATACTTGGAACATATAGAGTACTTGGCACTGTAGCATAGATTTTACTTTATTTAATACTGCATACCATATTTAATGTATTTTTTGGTTGAATTCTAATAGTTACTAAGAAATAGCTATATATGGTTTGTCTTCACACTCCTGCAACTGTTAAAATCATATAATCCAAACAATCGTGGGTTGAGTTTTTTGATACATATGCCAGTACATTAACCACTAGACAATCAGTCTTTTTATCACTGCTTAAATAATGGTACAGCTAATCTTAACAGTTGCCACAATAAGTCACAATAAGCAGGACAACAGAACAATGTGAATATTATTTTTGATATAGGAAACATTTTTCTTCTCAATTTTGTTAATCTCAGTTTGATTAAATAATCAATTCAATTCAATTTTATTTATAAAGCACCTTTACAGTATAACATTGTCTCAAAGCAGCTTTACAGTAATACATTATCTAAAAGGCCAATCCCAAGTTGAGCAAGCCTAGGGCGACAGTGGCAAGGAAAAACTCCCTAAAGTGGTAGGAAGTAACCTCGGGAGGAACCAAGACTCAACAGCGGACCCATCCTCCATGGGCGGCCTAGATGTTAATTAAATAAATACTAAATGTATATTACATCATAGCAAAATTAGTTTAAAATAAATAACAAATTATTAATAAAATGTATTATAATTTTATTAAATCATAGAAATATCACATAGGATGTGCACTGCCCACAAAAATATTTAATAACTCATTATGGGACATTTAATTTTGATACATCATTTTCATGAGCTGTATATTTCACTGGGCAATTATTTCTAGACCATTCCATGACCAAAACCAACTCCCATATGACTTCATTGCTTTTACGTATACGCACAACTTGTAGTAAATAAGAAGCCCTGGTGTGGAAACGAGAAACTCATTTGCATTTGAACTTCAGATGTCATTTTTTTAACATGCCCTACTTTAGGGCAGGCTATAGGTGCCTAACATGAAGCAGTACAGAAGGAAGGAATTAAGCAACCATTTGTTAGTCTACCATTTCAGTGACCAAGTCCCGGCAGTGCCTTTTGGTCAGGTTGGGTATCACGCAAGGTGCCCATGTCTGAGTTAGGGGAGGACAGATGGTTAAGCATCCCCCAGTTCTGCAACAGCGAGTTCATATGAACCCTGAGTGAATGAGCACATGAATTCTGGGATAGGTTCCGTGCTTGCTAAACTACGGTCAGAATTAACCACGCACTTAAAGACATGCCAAAGATAAATTTAATGAATAACAAAAGTGTACGATTTGCATATGCCCAGTGATCAAATAGACCTGCACTACTTTGACTATGAATAAATCTTCCACGGAACTCATTACAGAATTTTATGATTGCTCGTTCCCAAAGCATTAAGAATTAGATTTTTTTTTTCCTTTCATCCCATTTATCTTGAAACCCAGCATTTTGCTCACGTCTCACCTCATACTTGTGTGTATCAACTGACATATAAAAGTTCACTCAGCTTCAGTCAGCATCCTAAAAGAAACAGCGTGGAGGCATTAATGCGCCTGATTGTCATATTTGGCATCGCTCCCCATATTGCTGTCGATTCCTGTAATGTGTTAACTCAGAAGTATCCAGGTCTTTTGGCATTCTTCTCACAACGTCGCGCATTTCCGTATTTGTGCACCGTTCAACTCCATTGATCAGGGGATGGGAGCTGATAGGAATAAAGGGCGCGCTCAATAACAATCAGTGTCAGTCAGAGCTGAACTGTCAGGCTTTGCTTTGCATTAGCATGAATGCGGATGCAGGCCGTGCACATTATGGGAATGATTCTAATCTGCTAGTCTTCACTGCTTCTAGCTAGTGATACGGTGCAAACCTGGGTGTATGGGAATATGAGTTTGATATGGTTTAGTGCTGAGGGGCTCCCAATGCACAACGGCTCTCTGATTGCGCTTCCAGAAAAGGAAGTGAGAGATGTAAACAGAATTATACTCACTGCAGAGTCACAAATAGGAAATTCATTTCCATAGATTCAAGTCAATAGATGAACAACATCAACGTTATTGTGTTGGAAATTACATCTCGGATAAAAGCTGCTAACTCTGGCTGTGCTGGTAAATATAAATCCTATAATGGCGGCTGTCTGTGCAGCCAAACCACACAAGACATTTATAGTGTAATTATAGAAGCTTCATGTTTTATCCCAAAGTGCATGTTAAGGATGCACAGGTTCCATTTTTCATTTTGGCTGATACTGATCTGATATCAGTGAAATCCTATAACAGGCATGCATCGTTTAAGGTCCATCTGATTAACATTTCAAAGATTTATGATAGGAAAAAAATAACTGAAAACTAGTCTGAGTGAACCCTTGCGACACCTGCTGACATAAAAGAGAATGACAGTTTTGAAAGACAAAAATACACATAGTAACATTTGTCTTTGTTTTTTGTTCTTTTTCTGTATATATTTCAAGTTTATAAAAGAGACAAGTATAATAATTACTGTTATTGCTTTCTTTTGATTGTGCTTTACCTTTTATCATTGTTTTTATTTTACATTTTTATTATTGTAAAACAAAACACTATGCACAACGTATCTAAGCTACCGTGTGTCCATGAAAATATCCTGTTTCACAGAACGTAATTTACATGGTGCATAACTGTAATTATGCCATTTCTCTGCACGGTTCGATGACCAAGTCAGAGAACTCCACTATAATTAACAGTAGGGTTCCTTTTTATAGCATTCTATACACACCCTTAAGTTTTTGTTGCTAGAAAGCATTTTTGCCACCTGACCACAGCACCCAAAATTAATCAAACAGCAGCTTTAACTTTTGAATACCCCCAATTTAGTGACTCTCTTTTACACATTCTTTAGTTTGACAGTGTTAGGCCCACTGAAAAAGCGTGTTTTGGTTTGTTTACCACTATAAATCCATAGTATTTTGAGAATAAGTTCATCGTATTTCAAGAATGAAATTGAATGACACTTCCATCCACATGGAATGATGACTAAATCCATCAGTGCAACCACTGATTGTAATGCCATATGGCTTTAGCTTATCAAATGAATCAGTGCCATAACGCATTCAGGCCGCATTTACTGTAATGACAACTTTGTAACCATCGGTACTGTAATCACTAGTACATGACCGCTGCCTGCGAGTTCTCTTTCCACAAAAGAGACAAAGACATTCAATGTTTGTTCATGTTTGATTCTTCCTTCTGAATAAACCCAGCTTTATTGTACGAGCATTCATAAGATTCTGACGTGACAGAACAGTTTGGCATTTCTTTGTTTCGTAAAAACTACGCAAACATATTAAAAACTTTATTAAATCTCCTATGTTCCTCATTTTCACAGTTTACAGTGTGACAGTTTTAGCATTTGCATTTTATCCTCAAAATAGACTACTACGGTATTGTTCCAGAAATACGACATGTTATTCTCGTAAGTTTATTCCCAAAATCTAACCAGTGGCCCTAAACCGCTGCCATACATAACACATTTTTGTCACTTTGCGGTCCTTCTTTCTAGCAGTTACTCAATACTATCTCTGTCGGTACTGCGCATAATGTTTTGTCTGCAGGGGTTGAGGCTTTAAACACAAAGTGCGATGTGCTATACATAACACAAGCTCATTTTAAAACCTTCATTTCTTCTTTCTCCCTCAGTCACCAAAGACCAATGTTATCTGTGCTTTTGCTCTAATATGTATTTGCCCTTGAGTTTGTTTTACATTGTTTAAGCACTCAGAGAGGTTAAGCCTTTCTGAACGGATGTGAAATTGAGCCACCAGAATGTTTCCCCTGATTAAGTTGACAAGCCTCCATTTTGTTCCTACCCACGAGATTACAGCATTTTAAATGCCCGTGTCTGGGAACACCTTGTGTTTGTCTTTTCACTAATTAATCATGATGCATTCGTCAGATACCTAACACACATTGAAATAAACACAACTAACGATTTCAGCACACTCCATAAACACGTCTTATTAAAGACATATGCATTGTGCAGAACTGCAGATAAGAGAGGTTCTAATTATGCTTTAATAAACGCAGCCAGGCAAAGTTAATGCTGCAGTGCGTCTTTTAATGAGGGGCTCAGAATATCAGAGTCAGTCCCGAGTGTGTAGTTAATCATACTCGAAAGCAAATTTATTTTGGCATTTCATTTGAAAATGGGGGAAAAAAAGAAACTGTTGCAAAGCCTTTGCTGGTAAAATGAAGACTTTGATGGTGCATTTGCTCCTTTTATCCAGTATGCATTCCATCAAGGGAATGAACTATGAAAATCTAGCTGTTTCCACAACCACAGAAATAGTCTAATAGATTAGAAGAATAACTTGAGCTTTTATTATTATTTTTTTAATATTATTACTGTGCATAGAAAGAAATCTATGAGCAAGGTAAGGTTTTATGTGGATTCACATGGAGCTGGAGACTAGCAGGCTCTGTGCGGCAGATGCTGGTTAGGACTGTGTGCATGCTAATTCAATCAATGCATGGGTGTCAGTCATGGCTGAAGTGCTAATTTTCATGTGCAGAATGAGAAGAGAATATTTGCATATATATTTAGCCAGAAGCAAGCAGCATCTCGATAAATGAGAAAGACACTGAAGGTCGGGATAACATTTTCTTACTTTCTGTTCTAGAGGTGCTCTGTGTTTTAAGAGCAGGTTGGTTTTGCTGCATCGCTATTTTTGTTTATAGTGTCTCCTAATATGAAAGGTCATCGTCCACTCGGAGTTAGAAGATATTTTCAGGTTCTGCTATGAATGTACTTGCAGAATTATTGTTGGGACTGAAAATGCAATATAAATGTCAGCATCGATAAGAATCCTCTCCTGCTCCATGCCTAGCTTGTTAGGTCTAGATGATGCTCCAATAAACAGCGGTATGCTCGTCCAAGTGAAAAGTGAAATTGTTATGACCTCTTGATAGGAGAGAACAAACTGATGCATTAAAATCAGTCACAGCCCAGATCCAATTACATGTTTTATGAATATGAGGTATGCGTGCAGAATGTTAAACTGATCTCTGCTGTGGGAAACATCAGACATTACTCTCCATTCTATACATCATGTCTCATATAAAGACTCTTTGCATGCTGACAGCTCGAATTTGCGAATGCTAATTTAGAGCAACGAATTGTTAATTAGACGCTTATACAGTAATGCACACTTCTCCTTATTGACATTAAAGAAATAGAAATGAAAGGGCTCCATGGATGTAAACCATTATGTAAGTAACATTATGATAACTGCCGACCACTGCTTATGCTTAACCACTTTAGCACGTTTGCTTACTCTAGTTTAAGTTATTTAGCATGTCTATATTATTTTGTATATAACTATTATTATATCATATCGTCAATAGCTCTGTCCAGGCTGTATTCCCACCTTTAGCCTCACCAGGACAAAACGGTTACTGATGATGAAGGAAATATAACTAAGAACTAACTTCACTTAGTGTAAGAATATCATGGCAGGCAGCATTTGACAGTGTTCCGATCGCTAAGTCTAGCTTAGTTCACTTTTAGGGTTTTTTGTATTTTTTTTTAACCTTGAGAGCTGAGACCCAGCAGAAATATGATCTGGAAAACCTGCACTTAATGCCCATAGTTCTACTTCTGAGAGCAAAACTTATATTAGAAATGTAGCTAAAAGACCGTGGTGTGAAAACCTCTAGCCCAGAGGCCATTTATAGCCGGCAATAAACTATTCTACAAATCTAATTAAACATTATATTGAAATAAGTTCTTGGTTTAAGTAACTCCCATTCCCTTCTTTAAGCTATTAACTCACAGCAAACTTAAAATCATTCATACGTTCTTACATGTGCTGCCAACCATGTGTACAGCCATGTAAGATACACACCCCACACTCTGACCTGTATCATTAACATTTGTTCTGGGAGTTTTTCAGCATGTTAAACATGACATTGGAACATAAAATGGATGGTGAATTGCATGAATATAAATCATTAAATAAGTAACAATAATAATAATAATAATAAATTGCTGGCCGTTATGTAACCACTTTAGTGTGCTTGGCCAGGCTTGTCCAAATTATTTAGCTTGTCTAGACTTGCACCTTGTCCAGAGTGTCTTCCCACCAGAATACAATGGTTACTGATGATGAATGAAATAAAATTAAGAGCCAACATCACACAGTGTAAGAAAATAGGCAGACATATAGATATCATGGCAGGTAGCATTGACAAAACAGTGCAGACATGTTATAACCCCTAAGTGTACATCAGATAGCATAGTGACTAACTTAATATTTGAAACAATCAGTTAATAACATAATAGCTCTTAATGAAGACTTTGTTATTAAGCCTCTTTATGATGCTGCCATAGTCAAGGAAATAAATTAGTCACATAATTAAAAACCTATAGAAGGAATTACACATGCTTTATGGTAATAGCATATGTACTTGTGTATATATAGTTGCAATCATGCTACTTTGAGATGTCACTTCTAGCTGTAACGTGACATTGTTATAATCACTTCTCTTAGCCTGTTATTGTTATTGTTATGTCAGTCTTAGTACTCAGAGTTCAGGCTAATATGGTTATATACACATAAAAGTAACAGAGGTCTAACTGTGGCATTCTTGTGCAGAACTCTGATGACCTGTTGGTGGCATCGGCCGAGTGTCCTAGTGACGACGAGGACCTGGAGGAGTGTGAACCTGGCACTGGTGAGTAACAGGGATCCTGCAGTGGGTCCTCTCTAGTGACCCCCCCTCATTACATAACCTGTGGTCACCAAGGCATTTCAGTGGCAAAGAGTCTATACCAGTCTTGATATAGCTTAGACATAATATAACCTATTAGAGCAGGAGTGGGCTAGCTATCATGCTCCATGAGCTTTACATTTTATTATGAAAAGTTATAGCTCCACTTGCCAAGCTACAGCTTGGTGACGCACAAGATGGTCCACATTTTTACTCTGTGACAGACACACGATACAACTGAACCAAACATTTGGTAACACTGAGTAGCTGGTACAGTCACAGATCCAGCACATGTATGGACTGTCCATGGACTGCAGAAAAGTCCACTAAATGGCCATAGTTGTTGTTCTGAGAGCCAAAAAAGTGTTATTAGAATATCATGGAGCTAAAATACTGCGGTGTCCAATGTCCACCCCAGAGGCCATTTGGAGCCAGCCATAGACTATTCTAAAAAATCAAATTAAAATGTATATGGAATAAGTTGGTTTAAACACTGTCAGTTTCACTTACCATACGGAAACACTTAATTGTAGTTTTACAATTACAGACTGTAGTCCATCTATTTCTCTAAAATTTTCCATTTCTCTCCAGATTAGGTCCTGTTTGGTTGTGTTTGGTGGCTCATTTTCGGCACTACACTGACACTGACAATGTTGTGTGTTGTGCTGGTACAAGTGGATCAGACACAGCAGTGCTGCTGGAGTTTTTAAACACTATTTGGTCATGCACTCTATTAGAGGCACATTGCTCTACCTTGTACATTTAAATGTAGAGGCCGTAGCTCATCTGTTTGTGTTAGTCATCCTTTGATACCCCAACAGTACTCACAGGATGCCAGAGGCTTGACATGTTTGGTTGGTGAACTATTTTCAGTCCAGTCGTGACGGTGAGGCGTTAAAAACTACAGCAACCCTGATGTGTCTGATCCGATCATGCCAGCACAACACACACTAACACACCCTTTTGTGTCAGTGTCACTGCAGGGCTGAGAATGATCCACCACCAAAATAGTACCCGATCTGTGCTGTTCCTGTGGTAATAACAAGTATATAGAAAAAGAGATGGACTACAGTGTGTAATTCTAGAACTACAAAGTGCATCTCTGTGGTGTGGAACTGATCTGAGAGTGGATATAAGCTGTGATGGCATATTACATTAAGTAAACTTACCAGATATTTTTATTTTCCATCAGTGTATCTATCAGTGTTAAACAACCCTTTAATGAAATGTCTAGTGACCTGAATTGCTTTATGCATCATTCATATAGCTGAGAGTCATCACCCATACCTAAAAGCCCCACTTCTGCAGCTAATTTACATTGCTAAGTGGCCGTTCCCTGCCTTAATGCATTAAAAGTGTTCATCGTCTCAGATATTTTCTAATCTTTTCACAACATTCACAGCTAATTGATGAGCACATTTCAGTGTGTCCTTGTGGGAATGTTGCCTTTCATAAAATCCCAATCAGACATTATCCATGAATGAACTATTACAATCTTCCTTGATGTTAGTCTCAAAACTATCCTGCGAAAAAGAATCGGCCTCCAGTTGTTATTGATTTCTCTATTCGAGCCTAGAATTTACGATTCAGCTCGGCCAAAAAAAAAAAAGTGGCAGGATCAATAGGTTGTGTCACAAACTCGCTTTCATTTGCGAGCTTTCTGTTTAATGCCTCTATCCATTATTGCAACTCTAATATTTGCTTAAATATCCCACTGCTGAAAGAGCTGCTCGCTGTAACTTTTCTGTGTTTATATTTAAGGTAAAAGAACGTTATGTTTATTTAAATAAAGGATCAGAACACCAAAACTGTTAAAGCAATAAAAGGGGGAGAATATTGTATGCTTGAGGGCTCATCTTACACAGTTTTCTTTTTTGTAATTTGCTTTTTTTCCATGCAAATATCATGCGGCCTATTTGTTGATGTAAGTGACACAAACTCCATGGTTTGCTATTTTGTTTTACCAGAGAGCAATGAGACAGAAGCATAGTATTTATTCACAGTTACACATACTTCTGTTTGTAGCGACATTAGCCTCCTGCAGATTGTTATTGTACTTTTTTGTTATTGTACTTAATTATGCTTTAAAATCTTACTGCTTTTGAATACTTTTAGATTATGTGCTAGACATTTAGTAAGTATGCTCACTACTGGTGTTTAAATAGCTGTGTTGCATCTACACATTCCTGCTACTCTTACCTTCTTTTTCTGTCTTTGTCATCGCAGGAGGTGAATTAGTGTTGCCTATTATTACCATGGACACCCAAGACCCTCAGTCTGTGGCCCCTCATTACCCTGCAATCCCCGCTCCCCCAACATCCCTCAGCCCCCTTCAGACCACAAAAGAGTCCCTAGTTCTGACTGAGCCACGGCCGCCCTGCCCTCCAGACCAGGAGGACTGTGGCGAGCCCATGGAGGTGTCAGCCTTCGGCTCGGGAGAGATGACCGAGTCCGATGACGAGGACTTTTATAAAAACTCCCCAATGGTCACTGACAGGACAGTGCTGCCTCCTCCTCCAGGTGTAGGCAAAAGTGGGGGCCAGAAGCCTCATCGTCCTCATGCACCCCCTGCCCCTCCTGGCCCCACCTCCCACCCTGACCAGCTTCACATCCCAGCGGGTAAAATGAACACCCGCGACCAGGTACTCCTCCCCCCAGCCCCATCCTCCCGCCTCACGCCAGGACTAACTTACCCGCCCGATTTCCCTCATGTGCCCACAGCTCGGCCCTCTGCCTCAGTGGAGAAAGGCTTCCCTGGTGCCGTTGAGGTGATCCGTGAGTCCAGCAGCACCACCGGCATGGTGGTGGGAATAGTTGCCGCCGCTGCCCTCTGCATCCTCATCCTGCTCTACGCCATGTACAAATACCGCAACCGTGATGAGGGCTCATACCAGGTGGAGCAGAGACGTGGGTCGGGCACCGAGAGCAATGGCACCATAGTCAAAGAGAAGACACCAGGCACAACCTCCTCCTTGTCCAAGACCGTCGCCAAGGGGAAGAAGAACAAAGACAAGGAGTATTATGTCTGAGACAGGGGTGGGAGAGAAGGAGAGAGTGGAAGAGAAGCTTCAGACGCTAGTGGGTTATGGATTTTAAATTTCGGAAATCACCTCCTCCTCATCCTCAGACGTTCAAGCAAGCCTCATTTTTTTCACCAAATTCTGAAAATGTTTTCTGCAAGTGTAAGGTACAAATTGACAGAGAGCAGGTACTGATAAAGGAGGTGTATGCCCATAAACTGGGTGTTTGACAAAAGCCATTTTAACATCAGCTAATCCCCTTGGCATCTCAAGAATCTTCCATCACACTCTTGACGAAATATGCTATTAATTCTCATTCCAAGTCCTGATCACATCCTAAGGTCCTCTGAGGTCAACAAGTCACCATGGAAAGAAAGAGAACTTATAACACTTGATTTTTAAATTGTTTTCCTAATCTGAACAAAGCGCAAGTCGTATCCTGAAATCGTTATTTGAAAAAAGTACTTATGATGTCAAACACGCTGAATGGTAGGTAACTAAAGTATTAGATGAGCAAATTCATTACTTGGAATACGTGGTTGGTTTTTAAGCAGTAAACAATATTTGCAGTTTGTCTTTCCAGTCTATTATCGCCATGTCCAAGCACCCCTTGTCATGTCCGCACTGCTGGCCAGGCCCCCGTGACCTGAGGAACTCCTGAGACAAAGTAGAATTCCCTGGTGAACCCAGGAAAATAGACAAACACAACCAGGTCTTTCACCTGAATGGACGAACTGATATGGAAACCGGTGGAACCAGGATGAGACCCAGATGGACCCTTAAGCAAGGGCAGACCTGCCATCCTGTGATGATGTTGAGCCTCCTTGCCACAGAATTCAATTAAGTCCTTGAGCTGCAGGTGCTGGATCAGTAGTGAGAGCCTGACCAGGGGTGCCCACCACTATGCCACTATTATGCCAGGTATTATTACCTGTGTCTGGTATGTCATGTGCAGTTGTAACCACTGGCCAGTTTCAGTTTTGTTCAAAAAAGACAGTGCTAACTGACTAACTGCATGTTTTCTCTATATGACCGTGCTCACCTTATAGCTCATCTAAACACGACAAAAAGCCTACATGGAAAACAATGCTTCAATGCTTTCTTTGTTTGACAGCTGCTCTTTACCATGTTTTCTAGGGAACAAAATGCAGCCTCCAAAATTATGTATAGAGAAAATTCTACGTCCAATTCATTTCAAATGAGAAGATTAAGTACATTTTAGCCCCAAAGGGCAGGGCAAATGGTTCAACAGGCTTATATTCTTCCT
Source organism: Parotocinclus haroldoi (assembly GCA_034779995.1). Taxonomy (NCBI): domain Eukaryota; kingdom Metazoa; phylum Chordata; class Actinopteri; order Siluriformes; family Loricariidae; genus Parotocinclus; species Parotocinclus haroldoi. The sequence goes on from JAUZST010039473.1 coordinate 70,936, forward strand.
TATTACTTTTTCTGAGTCATTTTGCATTTAGCTCATCAAATTGAGAAGACTTCATGCACAATAAGCAAACCCAAACCTACAAGCAGAGAAAAAGTAAAGCACCATGTAGCAATAACTAACACAGACGTTTGTATTTTACATTTTCACTCTTTTCTTTTGGTAATGTATACTGTGTAATGTTAAAACCATGAAACGTATTATATAAAAGTTACAAACACTAGCACCAGCATACTGCTAGTTCCTATATCGTTGCTAACAGGCTTATAGCTATACATTTACATTTATATCATTTAGCAGACACCCTTATCCAGAGCGACTTACAGTTCATACAGTCTTACAGTCCAAACAGTTGTGGGCTAAGGGCCTTGCTCAGGGACCCGACTGTGGCAGCTTGGCAGAAGTGGGATTTGAACCCTGGACCATCAACCCTGGTCCACAATCCAGTACCTTAACCACTAGGCCACCACAGTCCCAGCTATACTTACGATGAAAATACAGGGACTACCACAGAAACGCTAAGAAACAAGCAAATTTGCAGCTGTTAGAGAACACATTCTAGAACAACTTTAATGAGTGGTTTACTTCTTTTGTGGTGCTGTGACCCATTCAGTGTTTCTAGCTTTCCGACTGGCACTGCAGTCCTGACTCAGATCATTATGTTCCTAGGATATAAAGCCCTCGTGAATGGAAGATCACAGCATGTAGTCATTAAATAATGCTAATTATGTTAAATAATGCTAACCTTTCGTTCACCTTTTTGGGCCATTTTGCGCTGCATCCAATCTTGGTATGTGAAAAAATACAATAAAATGTAGATGAATGTAACCCAGATTTCTCATTAAAAGACTAGTATAGCATCTTCTCTAGATGAATCAGTCCATTTCTAAGCACTGTACTGTACTGAGTGTGTAGCCACGGCTTCTGTTTAGCGATTTCTGTTATTGTAGTCACACTCACTGCAGGCATTTTCACAGGATGAAGCATACAGGCATGGAATGTTTGTAGAAAAGCAGCGCAAGTAGAATGGGTTGAACTGAGTGACTCGCAACATGACACTTTTATAGGTTTCTCCCTCTGACAAGCCATTCATCAAATTTGTGCCCTGCCCTTCTAAAAGTTCTAGTAAGAATTTTTTAAAAGTCTTTTTGGCAACTTTGGCGGCAACTTGCACAGTGCCCTGACGTCATCAGACATGTTTGAAATGTTATGCCAACAGGCAACCATGTCTAATTGTCCAGTATCAGTGCCTGACCCAAAGGTCATGTTTCTAAATGCAGTGAAATGCAACAATGTTTATTAAGCAAAGATTGATGCTTATGTTTATATATTGGGTTGTCAAAATTGACATGTTAACATAAATCTGTTTATCACGGTTAATCCCATTTACATTACTCGACCATGTGAGGCAGCCATACTTATAGGCCTTGTCCAAAATCGTTCTTTAATATCTATGACCTACACTTTACATATCACAGACCTGCAGTACTTGCTATAGGGAAATATTCTGCATCTTATAGTCCAGAAAATATGGTAATGAAGCTGCACTGAGGGCTTAAGGTCTTAAAAGTACAAAAGAGATGCCTGTTATCTCTCTCTCTCTCTCTCCCTCTGGCTCTCTCTAGCGCTCTTGTTTTCTTTCTCTCTCTCTCTCTCTCTTTCTCTCTCTCTCTCTCTAACACTCTCTCTCTCTCTCTCTCTCACTCTCCATGGTGCTAACATGTTCATTATCTATTAGAATACTTCTTGGTGTTCCATGCATGTTGTATTTCCATTAACCCTTTGGATTAGAGAGTTGTTTGTTATAAACCCTCTGAGTTGATCTTCATGGTACTGAGCAATTCTCGCCTCATTCCTGGAGGGAAAATTCTAGCACGGCTTGCGATGGACGCCTAAAGGTCTAAAGAAACCTAAGAAAGCTGGAGCTATTTGCATCAATATAAGACGTTGTACTTATGTAAATATGAGATTGTGAGGACATTGCTGATTATACATCCGGATACAGATCTATCCGTATGCCTGTGCGCGTGAGTGTCTGTCCCTGTTCGTCCTCTAGCATGAGAAAGGCATAACTAGACTTTCAGATCTCTTTCTCTGCCCTTTTATTCTCTGTGGTACCATGCTAGAATCCAACGCTTATGAGAATGAGACAGAAAGTGCACACATACTCGAAGGTGGGTGTGAAGATGTTTTTGGAGAACTCTCCAGGCATCGTTGCTGTGAAAAACAGGAACATATCCAATTCCGCATCGACACACTAGCTCTCCGACTGCCCTGTCCTGAAGGTAATGGTCCAAACAACGAGGAAAAGTCCTCAAGAAAAGCATTTCTGTAAAGAGCTGTGTGAACTTGAGTCAACAGTTTTTTCTATATGAAGAGGACACATCCCTGAAAAGAGAAAAACACGATGTAATGTCTAGATATTTCTCACATGCTATGATTATTATTTTCTCGAAAAGATACAGAGAAATATTCAAATGAAGAGTGGTCTTTACAATAAATGATTGTTTCAGTCACAAGTGACTTTCCCGTGTGAAATCAAATCTGTACCACCTGCTTTAGGTTCAGTTTGGAATAAGATTTTTTTAAGTTCTTTTTTTTTTTGCATTGTTTACAATTGTGTTGTTTTTTAACATGGTTTCCATTGACCTAGAGCTGTCAGAGTATATTCCCATTCTTACTTAATGTTACTGTAAAGTGTTCCTGTGAGATGAATTTAAATATGTGTACATTGACAGAGGAAAAAAATACACTTGGTTATATACTTCTTACATTTCTCATTTTGTGTGGTCTTTTCATTAATTTAAGTTAATTACACTGCTCACAAAGATTCGGGGATATTTTAAAATGAATACAAGGAGGATCCCACAAGAACTGCTGGACAATCTGATCCTGTCCATGCCCCATCACTGTCGGTGTGTTTTGGCACTCTTGGGTGACCGTACACCCTATTGAACAGTCAATGTGGGGGCACTCTCGTCCAGTTTGACAGGCTTCTGTTCACCCCCATCAATATATCACTCAATCATCATGATTGAGTTTGCATCTCATTTGTGTAATGTAACAACTTTCCATGATTTTTTGATGATTTTGTTAATGAAATAAAATAAATGCTTTTTTAAAATAATTTTGAACTACCCCCTAATTTTTGTGAGCTGTGTATATGATATTTAGAATCGCAGTGACATTATATTGCTCATACAATCCCTTGTTCTATTTCTGATAATAATAACAAAGACAAAAGGTTGTTAGCAGTCTATCAATGTTGATTTGTGCGATGTGGAGTATTGCATTCTGAGGGGCACTTGGCCGAGGGGTGGGTATGTTGGTTGTTGGGGTATGTAGGGGTATGTACAGTTATTCAATTGGTGTGGTATTTCGGCATTTGGCTGTGGTTATATTAGCAGGAGTTGGGAGATTGACCGTGTAGTATTTGGGCTGTTTGGGTTAAGGAGATCTTTGGCTTTGTAGGGTATTTACTGTGGGTACATTAGACTGTACGAGGTATGTAGGTTAAATGAGTCCTTTGGAAGAACATGAGATTCTGGGGTTATTTAGGCTTGAGTTGTAAGTAATATAAGGACACAAATAGAGAAAGGGACGAATTCTGCATACAGCTCAGATCTACTGTTTTGTTTCCACCATTTCTTCCATGAGAAACAATTACATATGGTAAATTGTTGTACTAAATGGTTAAGACTATGAATTACTAATCACAAGGTAGTCGTCCAATTTAAACCCAAATGCTGACTTACGGTTGGGATTAGTTGATAGCAGGTATTTAATATGTTTTCCAGATTGCGTTTAATATAAAACAAAATGTTCTGAATATGGTTCAAATCTGGACTTTTGCTAAGCTGAAACGTGAGCATGGTGGACTGTGGCAGATCACACAACTCAAGAAAAAAACTAATGAAAAAAAAAAAAAAACAAGACAAAATATATTTTGGAAGATTTTGAACCCCTTGATATTTCCTGACCAGTGATTTGCTGTTGGTACAATTAAACGCTTAATATTTTTCAACTTTAGGTTTGCCCTATGTTTTGTGTAAGAATTTATGTATCCTGGAGGCCATAGGTAGCAACTAGGAAATGTGAGAGGGTGCTTTGGTGGCGTGGCAATGAACTGTCTATGGCTGCTGAACTATGTGTTTTGTCAGAATTTTGATCTTGTAGATCTTTAGCAGCTTATGTACTCCATCTCAAGATACATCTGAATTATCTTGACATTTATAAATTATTTTACAGGAATAACCTCATGTGTAACAATGCTGTCGACATAAGCAGCTCAGCACTGTAGTACAGTTCAAGCTTAGTCAGTCTGACGCTCATTTATTATGTAACCAGTTGTAGAACTTAATATTTATGAACCACAGGGGGTTTGAAATTTAAACTGTCCTCGTTTCTATTGCTGCACTATTTCTAAAGCTAATAGTGCTAAAACGAATCTAGGGTTCCCAAGACTTATGCACACTGCTGTATGAAGAATAACTGCACTAATATTGTGTGGCTGAACTGAATTGATGAAATGATGAAGCACACTGGTTCCAAGTTTGTTGATACAGTAAGTGACTTCACCCCCTTTCGTGATTTATGAAACGGAACAACAGCCTGATGCTGATGTTTTAAGTGAGCCTTTTGAAAATCTATCTAAATCTATTGTAAATACTATTCTAAAATGTATCAATGTAAATGTGTTCAATATTTAGGGAAGAATACTATAAAAATGCTAAGACTGGTAAGTTGGTAGGATGTCTAAATTTCAACCTGCATAAGCACTCTGTTAAACAAAAATAAGTTTAATTCCAAAGAATGTTATTAAGTTGTAAGACCCAAATGACTTGATTTTTATTACTCAACATTAAGGGCATTAATCGCATTGTTAATAGACTATATTAGACTGTACTTATGGGTTGTGTCCCAAATTGTCCTCCATCATTATTCTATACATTCTTCCTGTAATTTATATCACAGTATGGGAACAGAGTTGTAAATGATTTAAGACAGTTTAGTTTAAATGATTTGCTCAGTACTATGCGACAGCAGGCTTTGTGAAAGAGGGTGGAAACTGTGGGGTATTTTGGGAAGAAAGGCATTAGTCAGCAAGGTATTTTTGGTTGAAGGGCCTTAGTCCATGGAGTATTTATTAAATTTTGGTTTTCCCCACCATTCCTTCCTATAAGAAACAAAAATAAGTCTTTGTCAAGCCGCACATGCTGCTTCTGATAAAGGGACCTAAAGAAAATACCATTTTGCATTTTAAAGGTTTCATTCTGGTGATTGCTTTGTGTTTACTGAGCTATTACAATGAAATTCATGTATTTGGGTGCTTAAATGGTGCTCAGGTGTAATACACTAACCGGCTCTCGCAGGCCTTTCAGTCATTTCTTGTATTACACTCCAAGACAATTAACTGTCTGAGGGAGGGATTATTACCTGGCAGTGCAAAAGTGACCCCTATCCAGCCATGAGTTAGCATCCAATCCAGACTAGTGTCCAATTTACAGCACCCTTGCATCCTGTGTTCTTCAAAGTGTCAGATGTCGACCAGGACAATGCATTCTGTTGAACCTTATATTATATTGGTTATGTGATACTTTTCTTAGAACAATCTGCACTTTAGTGTCAAATACATCCAAGCCAAAATGCAATTAACAACAGTTCCATTAGACAGCACTAAGCTTTTTTAGATATAATACTGTATAATTAACTAAAAGAAATTTACTACAACACTTATGGGCTATTTTATTTACTGTAAAATAGTTATTTATTCACTGACAAAATCTGGTATTAAACTGGTTTAACAAATAAACATTATAAACAGAATAATTCTGTCCCTGCTGTTGCTACATTGAGTATTATTTTCTGTTTGTCCTGCAACTAGCATATCTTGGTGATTACTAACGTCATTTTTCGTGACAGATCCTCAATAGCAAGGCCAATGTGTGTTCTAAATGAGCAGGATTATGTTTTGATTTAATCATGAGGAGTTTCTGTAAAAGCACTAGACAAAAAGAAGTGCACTGAGGCATGCAAATACTGTTCCTAACAATCATCAGCATTTTCCTGGACTCAAAGTTGGTCATATAGTCCCTAGGTATTATGTCAGATTTGCCCACTGTTCATTTTGGTCTTAATTACGACATTAATGGACGAGGCCTGGGTTAAAACTAAGGTATTGCTGAACTTAACCCTAGTAACACAATCAAAATTAGTTATTTAGACGATTTAGTTAGTACTAAATCACCAGATTGGTTTCAGTGTAACTGCTTCATCAGCTTAACATCCTAGGATGGATTGCATTTTCCAGTAATTTGCCTAAAGTTGACAATTTCACACAAAGTTAAATACTCTTTAGAAACAAAACAGTATTCCAGTTAAGACCTTTAAAGCTACATTATGTAAATTACTTTCAGGCAGCACGCTGTTAGAAGTGGGAGAACTGCATTTACATTTAGTCATTTAGCAGAAGCCCTTATCCAGAGCAACTTACAGCTCATATAATCTTACAATCCAAGCAATTGTGGGTTACAGTCCTTGCTCAATAATCCAACAGTGGCAGCTTGGTAGAAGTGGGATGTATCAGGACACAGTACCTTACAGCAATTGTGCTTAAACTGTTTTGAATATAGTTAAAGAGTCTTTTATAGAAAAGGAGTTCCCGTTTTGACAACGTTTATTCTGACGAGGATTCAATGCAATTTCACATTGCAAACATTGAAAGCAGGTCCACAAGAACTGCTGTACCTCAGACTCTCTACTCTTCTCTTCCACTTTTTCACATTTTGTTATGTTGGGGCCTTGTGCTAAAACAAAAAAAAAAAAGTTTTCTCCCATCAGTTTGCACTCAAGACCCTGTAATAATAATGTGAACAGAGGAATGATGTATCAACCTTTATGACAACTCGTGTTTATGAATACGCTTTTGTAGCATTTAAATATATCAGTCATGTCATGTGGGTGTCATTTGTGATCTTCAGGTCTTCAACAAGTTTCATAAACACTTTCATTGCATCTCTGTTTCATCATCTGTTTTTATCGTAGAGATTGGTGTTTGTGGCCAAGACATAGAAGAAGAACCACCCCCTACCCCTACACACACACACACACACACACACACACACACACACACACACACACTGTCACATAGCTCTCAGTTAATGACGAGGCTTTGTACTTATAAACTCGTATGTTCTGAAAGGGAATGCAGCTCATATTCCTCCAACTGTTCTAGAAAATAAATGTCAGCATATCATAACACAAACAGAACACAACGAACAACTTAAGTCTTTGAGTAAGTCTAACTGACAAACTGATCTATGGATCAGCACTCTTCAGAACAATCCTTGAGATCCTGTGTTATTGGTTATTTTCTACAACAACAATATTAAAGCTCTGAGTATGAACAGCTGGAATAAACCTGACCAAATTTATTTATTTTATTTACTAATTTATTTAGATGGGACAGTGCTCATTGATAATTGGCATTAACTGGACTTTTTTTTTAAATGCACATTTTCATTTATCAACCCTCGCTATTTGTTAAGAGGTACCTCAAAGTACTATTTCAGCTAGTGTTGTGGTCAATCAATATCATTATACTTAGTTATAATGATAGAAATCTCTCAGGAATGGTGTTTTTGCATTGTTGTGTCACTCTGTAATATTTTAAATATGAATTTCATATTAACAATTTTCTTTACATGATTTACTTATTATTATTATTATTACTTTAATTATTTTCTCTACATTTGAATTAGTTTAACTAATTGCTTGCAGAAGACTAAAAGTAATGAGAGAATAAAATAAATAATAAAGTTACCGGACTAGTAGTAAACTACCTGAATAGTTAAATAAATGTGTTTTCAAATTCAATGTTGAAAATCTATGAAAACAAAGTTTTTTTTTGTTAATTCAAATTAGAGTTACAACAAGCAAATGGCACCTGTTCTGGAGGAAGCTTTTCTTACTGCAATAAGTCCTTTTCTACTGATTCACTGTTTTGTGGTGTCACATGAATCAGTTTCTTATTTTGTGTAACAGTAATGCATTTTCGGGTGGCTACTCAAAACCAGATTCTGAAGTCATCGTTATAATTCTATGGCAGTCTGTGAACAAGGTCATTCCCTAATAAGCAAGTGCCTAACACGAGCGATATTTGGCTCAGAACTGTGAAGCTATCTGGGTACCCTACCCCAACCATCCATAAAGAAATGATTTGCCAGCTCTCGGTTGGCTTGCACAGTCCTGACCTTAACTCCATCAGACACATTTGAGATGCACTGAAATGCCAAAAATGACCCAGGGCTTATTGCCTGCAGTTAAAGGCTGTGTAAGAGATGATCCTCTAATCGTTATTGCCTGCATTCTATTAGAATGTACGAATGAAAACTAATTGAGTAGGGACCCCTACTTTTATAGCTTTACTCACTATTGTGCGACAGCAGATTCCACTGCATAAACACACAGAGTCTAGAAGAAGAGTCTTGTGTGACAACATGCCTGGCACATAACAGTTTACACATTCTGTGTCTAATAAAAAGTACTTAATAACATGAATACTTTTCTACTTTGCATTCCAAAATTGTTTATTCTGCTACTTACAGTTGTGTTTAATGTGCTTAGTACATTATCAAAAAGTAATAAATGTACTCAGCCGTATATTGTCCAATCGTCTGACTTATGTAGTGCTTTTTAGAGAATAAAAATATTTCTTTAGTGTCAAATATGAGGCAGCAAAAAATGTATTATTGCAATCGCAAATGTTTAATGAAGTTCGTTAGATCTCTGGACTTGTTTACTGTACATTCAATTTGGAGTGATAGATCATTCATAAGTCCAGTAGGTTAATTTGTGCTTTTTTATGTTATCAGCTAAAATGCTTAAAATGATACGAGCTATTTATTAATCAATGTTTTGTCCTGGGAAACTGATGACAAGCTGGCAATACACCTGGCAGAGCATACACTGACCACATCTCAACGTGGGACAATGAACACTTTATAGAAAAAGACTTCCAGAAGCTCGGGTAATGGTATGACGTTTGTGCCAAGAAGCTTGCTTCTACAACAGCCTTGAGTCTTTTCACAAGCTTTCCATAAGAACATGACCGTGATGTCAGCAGAGCCAGTACTAAGGGACAGACTCTGGCAAACACTGCCCCCACTCGAATTTTCCCACAATGAAAGTCCCCCATAGAGAAATGAATGAAGGTTTTTGCTTTCCATATCACAAATTTGAGGGCAAGAAACACCCCAGGTTTACAAAATGGAAAGCAGCATAAGCACACACCCAGCCATTGAAATTTACAAGCCATTTCTGTGTAGGACAAAAATGAAGCACAGACAATTAAATGATACTATCACTGACAGGGGGTCATCTATTATGATGATCCAGATTAAATAAAAAAAAAACGGTATGTTAAAAGTGTAGGGGATGTGAACCTCTGTCTTCAGAGGAAATCAACTCCTTAAAGTGACGCTGTATGGGGTGGTCTTTTTTTTCCCTCGGGCTTTTTGAATCTACATCATCCAATGACCCAAAATTGGCAGAGATAGCAAAACTCTTCCCCAAAATGCAAAATCAAAAAAGATATGCAATATAGGGTAACTGACGCTCTAGCAAGTTTGCTGCTGACTGTGCGGAAACACAAATATGAGTGTTATAATATTATAATATAGGCTGTTTTTATTAAGCAAAAGAAAATGCCTGGATGTTGGTCCAGAAAATCACAATGTTGCTAATATACAATATGTATATTATAGTATACAAAATCACTGGTCACTTTATTAGGTACTCCTTTTTGATTAGACACATAATGCCCATTTTATCAGTTCCAGTGGTAAGCGCAGTCTCCTCACAGCTCCAGCCTCCGCGGTTTGATCCCGACCACTCTGCGTGTGTATGGTTTGCATGTCATCTGGGTACTCTGGTTTCCTCCTACAGTCCAAATACATGGATTAGGTTAACTGATTTTCACTGAGTTGGTCCTACCTGAATAATTATGCTTAGTTTCTGAGAGCAATGTTAAATAAACCAAATAAACAAAAATTACAAACTGTATTCCGTCTGTTTTGCTCTATACTTTCTTAGTCCCCTTTCCGGTGAGGACTCCTAAGGACTACTACAAATCAGGTACTATTTGGGTGGTGGATTATTCTTAGTACTGCAGTAACACTGATGTGGTAATGACGTGTTAGTGTGTGGTTTGCTGGTATGCTGGATCAGACACAACAGTACTGCTGGAGCTTTCACTCGTTGTGGACTCTATTTTGGAAATATATACTGTACCTATTGCTCCGCCCTGAGACAGCAGACCATCCGTTGTTGCACTGTTTATATTGGTCATTCTCTATTAGTCATCCTTCGTCAGTGCTCTCATGATGCTACTTGCAAGATGCTGATGGGATACTTTTGTTTGGGTTACACTTTTCAGTCCAGCAGCGACAACGAGGTGTTTAAAATCTCCAGCAGCACTGCTGTGCCTGATTCACTCATAGCACGAAAAAAAAATACTTAGAGAAACAGATGGCCTAGACTTCATCATCTCCTCACTGTCAGACTCTGTATACCCATAATAGTTTCCCTATTGGTACAACTGCTCCACAGATGATACCATATCTCATCTGCTACACACAAACCTGTCACACCTAAACACTGAGAGAGGGGTAATTATGTTAATATGCTGTTTGCATTTAACATTATTATCACCTCCAAACTGTTGATCTCCAACTTTTTGACAGACAGATTGCAATCAGTTTGTGTGGGCAAACATGTCTTACCCATCTTCACCCTCAGCACTGACGCTCCGCAAAGTTGTGTCTTCTACTGTACTCACTGGACACTCGTTCCAGCTCCACATCCATTATGAAATGACATTGTTGTGGCATGCCTGATCTCAGAATGATGAGAGCTGTCTAGAGGAGATCAAGCACCTGGTGAACTAGTGTCAGAACAACCATCTCCTTCTGAATATCAGCAAGACAAAGGAGCTGTCGGAATTCAGCAGGAAGCAGCAGAGGGTTCACGAGCCACTCAAGATCATGACCCAGTGGAGAGAGTGAATAGTTTTAGATACCTTTAGATGACTTTTCATTGCTCTCTTTTAGTATATCTACATTTTTGCATTATTTTTTATGGTGTCATATAAGCATGTCACTGCAAGTTGTACTGTGGATGACTGTGTATGTGGCAAATAAAAACTCGACTTTAAATTGTTCAAAGTGCTTCTATGTGGTAAGTTGAACTGATAAAATGGACAATGCGTGCAGAAACAAGTCTACATATTACTGGCCGTACAGTGGACGATAGTATAGTGTACCAAAGGCAGTGCCAGAACTAACCACCTAAGTTAGTTAACTCTGGAATCTCTGCCAATGAGGAAGCTCCTGCAAGAGACAGCCACAGTACCATACTGTCCAGAGTTCAAATCCCACTTATGCCAAGCTTCCCCTTTGAGTCCTTGTGCAAAGCCCTGAACCCACAATTGCTTAGGTTGTGAGACTGTATCAGCTGGTATTCACTCTGGATAAGAGTGTCTGCTAAATGACTAAATGTAAATGTAAGTGGCTCCACAGGGGCTTCTTACTTCAGCAAAGTGGTTTCTGAGTGGCCTCGCCATCTTAGCTTTCACTCTTGGGGGCTTCCTGTTCTTCTGAGGTTCATGAGTTATAGAGTTCACTCGAGGTGGGGTTTTCCTGTGCATACCCCTTGTGTCACACAAGGACAGACAGCCTGTTGAAGCCTGCCTTCTCTGGCTCATTCAGGTCTGAGTTTTTATAGCATGCTGTCGTGCTTTAATTACCCAGTTAGTGTTTAATTATGAATCAGCTCCAGGCTGGTTAAACCTTGTATTGATCAGAATATTAATTATTTCTGATCCATACAATCAGGGGAAAGAACGCATAGTTTGATGACCATTGTAAAAGTATTTCATTTATCTCTAAGCATAATCAGCTGCTTTTCTTTTCTTAATTGCCAAAAAAGAAAATACTTGCTAATAATGCTGATTCAAGCTAGTTTGCCCTGATGAAAATAATAGGATATGGTTTGTATTAGATTTTGTTTATGCTGGTTAGTGCTGCTCTGGTGATGGTTTTGATTAACTCTAATTGACTTGGTGGTCTTGATAGTAAAGCTGGGTGACAGACACAACACATGCCTGTCTTTAGTTGTTTTTTTTTTTTATCACAGACTCCCTGGCCTTGCCGCTTCACCAGCAAAAGATAATTAATTGGTAAACTGGTATAACCTTGCCAGTCGATCAGCCAAAGGTAGCCGGTTAAGTTATGCTTTTTACAAAAATTGGTGTATATTTCATTAATTATCTTCCGCTTAATCCACACAGGGTCGTGGGCCAGCCTGTGCCCACGGGGCGGGAACAACCCTAGACAGGACACCAATCCACACATACACACACTAAGTGCCACTTTTTAGAGACACCAATTAACGTAACACATGTCTTTGGACTGTGGGAGGAAACTGGAGTATGGGGAGGACATGCAGACTCCACCCTGGAATGGAACCCAAGACCTTCTTGCTGTGAGGCAGTGTTGCTACCCACCGAGCCACCCAGGATATTTCATTTTGAAAACAAATTCTGTGAGCAGTATAGTTGACATGAATGCTGCCATTATAGTATTTCACCCAAGTTACCAGCATGCATATATCCCAAAATAACATATCCTGATCGGTGCAAATTTGAACAGTATTTTTTAATAATATCTGTTACCTTCCAAACACACTGGCTATGCCAAAAATAAATACTACTGCACTAAATACTGTTACAACACCAGCACCAGTTGTAGAGTTTGTTTCACACTCATGAGTCACAACCTGAATTTTCATCTTATGACTCATCCTCTCACAGAAAGTGTGGCTCCAAGCAGCCTATTATCAAGCTGTTTTTTTATTCCAGTGCAGCTGTAAATCGGCAAAAGTATTTGATACTTAGACATATGTCCTGAACGTCCAGGTTAAGAATTGGAAAGATAACTCATTAAGTGAAAAATGAAAAATCGTGGCAACTAGCTGAACCCCTTGTGGTGCTGGTGTTTAGGTGAAGCAGAATGATAAGCCTGCCCTCTGCTGTTCATAACGGGACAAGGACAGAAATCCCTCTACAATCTAATGCTCGTGTCGTGTGTGGCAATTAAAACGTCCTAAATCTCACGAGGTCTAATTGACAGAGGGTTACACAGAGGTATTGTTATAACCCTACTTGGAATTCCATTCATGAAAAAGCAGCAGAGATCAACATTATCTGGTTGGTTATCCCAACTTAATGTTTGACATTTGCTCGTTTAAACTGTGGATTCCTGGTTTTGTATTATATTTGTTGGTTAGAAAGAACTGGTTTATGCTTGGAGACAGTACAAAATGTGTCAAAAGCACCACTTTCTTGGCTGTTATTTCCGTAGGGATGTCAGTTGCATCACACGCACTACTGTGGAATTATCATACAGCTCTAGAAAGAAATCAAGAAACCACTCCAAATTTTCTTACAATCAACAAAGCACAAAACACAGACTTCCAACACAGACACACTTAATTCTACTTAATGAGGTACTGTTAGGTGATCACCTAAACCAAATCACCAACCAAACTATTGATTGGAACCGTAAACGTTCAGTATTTAAGGTACTAGACTATGGAGCAGAAGGTTCAGGTTTCAAATCCCTCTTGTGCCGAACCATTACTACTCATTCATTGAGCAAAACCATCAACCCACAATCTCTTATATTATAAGATACTACCAGCTGTAAGTTGAAGAAGGGTAAATATTACAATATTACAAAGTGTAATCCAAGCAATTGTGAGGCTTAAGGGCCTTGATCAAGGGTCCGGCAGTGGCAACTTGGCAGCGCTGGGGCTTGATTCTGCTCACAAAAATGAGGGGATATTTCAAAATGAAATAGGTCATAATGAAATATCCCTTAATTTTTGTGAGCAGTGTTGTTAAGTACCTTCAAATACAACACAATATATACAGTGAGGCTTGAAAGTTGGCAAGCAGAAAGCGCAGCAGGGGGTATGGCTGCTGGGAAGATCATCAGGGCCCAGTTACCAGCCATCACCACTATTTGCACCTCCCGCTGCCTACGCCGATCCCACTGTATCATCAAAGACCAATCTCATCCACTTGTCTCAACTCCTGCCCTTAGGAAGTAGATACAGGTCTATCTGAGCAAAGACTACCAAAATGATGAACAGCTTTCCCCAAGCAGTCAAGCTGCTGAACAAAACTACCCACCTCACACCCCTCATGTACCATTCCATATCAGTTCTTCTCACCCCTGACAACCTCTTGCACAAGCCGAAACAAAAACTCTGCACTACATTTTTACCTGAATGACTATTGTCTACTGATGGTTACTTTTATTTCTGATAACTATATTTATTTTATTCATACATAGTACTTCATTCTATTCCATTATAATTTATTATACATTTTATTTTCTACTCTGTGGCCTGGTGAGATTTTAGTACACTCATGTTATACTCTTACTTATACTAGTCAGGGTCGCCAGGCTTGGAGCCTAAGCTGGAATTCACTAGGCGCAGGCAGAGGTGCCAGGGGCACATTGTAGTTTGGGGGTCCATCCGGACCACCACAGAGCAGATATTTCTCAGCACTGCAGTGACACTGATATAGTGGTTGTTTGTTACTGTGTGATGTGCTTGTACGAGCGGGTCACACCTCATACTATTCTCTCAAAGACTCAATTCTTCTAGAGTGCTCAGCTGGATTAAAATCTGGTGACTGTGCAGGTCACTGTACTGTCATTGAACACTGCTATGTTCAAGCAACCAGTGTCAGATGATTTGAGCTTTACACATCGCGTAACATATCTGCCTCAAACTAGCATGTAGTATGCAGTATGCAACCATGATGAAAATAGAAAGCGCCCTAAAGATACCCAGATATTGTACTACTCTGGTCAGATTTTCTAGTATGCAGCGCTGTGTCCGAAACCGCAAAAGCAGGATGCAAGACTGGGTAGTCTGCCAAATAAATAGCATGTACTAAACAGTGCACGGAAAGTCTCCGGGTTATGTACTCTTTCGGCAGCCATTTTTAATTATGATATCCAGCCACACTATTGAAAAAATAGCAGACATCCACATTTAACGGACACCTTTATCCACAGCAACTTACACAATCTTACAATCATGGGTTAAGGGCCTTGGTTAAAGACCCAATGGTGGCAGCTTTGGGAGTTGAACCCAGAACCTCCAGGTCCAAAGTCTAGTACCTCAACCGCTCAGCTACGGGTCTGACAGTTAATGGGTGGTTGTAAATTAGATATAACCTCAAAAACAAGCATGTAGTTATGAGCGGTTTTTAAAAAGCGGTTGTATGTTGGAAAGCTAGTGCCTGGGGGTTGAAGTGGGTCCGATGTTCTGCAGAAGGTATTACAAAAGGTGCATACTGCTTTTACGGTCGAACACTGCTTACTAGTTCGAATCAAGTACGTACTGTTTAAGTATGCCGTAATCTTTTCGTTGTGTACTGCATCCCATCTCGGCCTCACTCGGCTCAGTCTGCGTCAACGTGGCGGCGGTTAACACTACGGAAAAAATGCTGCCAACTCTGAGTAGGAATATAAATATTGTCGTTGTGTTGGGGAAATAAGAATGAGGTCACGTGACGGTGGCGCAGTAGCTTCATCATGTTATAGAACTGTACTGCATACTACATACAGGGGGCAGTATGCAGTACATACTAGTATTGCCTGCAGTATAGTAATGTGCCATTTCAAATACCCAATAGCCAATGTGTGACGTCCATATGGACACATTTTACTAATTAAAAGGTGAAAGGAGAAAATTGCTGCATTATTTCTAGCCACAATGTGTGATTTTTTAAATATCTAGATTGTCCAGATACACTTTATTTAACAAGTTTTATCAGCTGTAACAATCATTTTCACACATTTTCGAGCGATGGAATGAAACGGGTTAAACTTAGGTGCATCGTAGTCTGACCAACGGCCGTAAAAGGCTGTGTCCCGAATTGCATAGTAAGTACTGATAACCCCGGCAATAGTCATACGACTGGTTGTATGGCGTACTACTTAGGGTTCTAAAGTGCGAATTGGAACGCAACCTATGAGCGAACGAGGAAAAAAGTCGTAGAAAGGCACACAGCCAG
>JAUZST010039474.1:2500-54256 GCA_034779995.1 Parotocinclus haroldoi
GTTTCTAGGGACAGGACCAGAGAAGAGCAGACCGTTTTGAGAGCGGCAATCATGTTCGTTAGTCGCGAATCGACAGAAATACTAACGCCGGGACGCAACTGTGGACACTCAGTCCCGCTCTGAGGCACTTTAGAGCAGGTAAAGGTAATACTTTTGGGAGGTGAAGGGCAAGTTCCTTCTCACCTGGAACACCTCTGGAGGGATGGCCTCCACCCACTGGTCGTTCACCTTGAGGCGGCTGTAGGCGTTGAGCAGGACTTCGATCGTGCGCGGGGACGCGGCGCAGTACGCGAGAACCTGCAAAAGTCGATAGTCGGATCAGAACCCTGTAACCGTGCCTAGCGCGCTCAGCACGGGCTCTTCCCGAATTATCCGCTAACACTGAAACAGACAGCAAAAGAGTCCCAGAAACTGAACCTGCTCCTCGATCAAAGGCGACAGGCGACAGCTTCCGCCTGGAGAGAAATCCCCACCTGTTCTGGCAAAGGCCAGAGGTCGGAGGTTTTCTACCGAGCGAGCTCCGAGCTGAATAATTAAGCACTTGGCTTGATGAACAGATTGGGCCCCTCTCTGGGGGATTGTCGAGAACTTCTGCAATTAGTGCTAATTAATCTCCTATTAACATTTGCCTCATTAAGAATCAGGCAATTTATCAGGCACAAGTGGGATTCACTAGATGTACAGTACCGAGCGCCGCGTACCGTCAGTGGAGCGTTCAGAACGTTCTGTTAACAAAAAAAAACAAAAAAACACGTAGGAACGCATCGATTTATATCCGTCCATAACTGGATACGTCTCCACAGTCTGACGGTTCGGTTCCTGATAAATCATTGCAATTTGGCCGTCTTTGAAAAGGCACGGTGGCATGTCAGGGCCAGCAGGGGGCGCTGCTGCAGAGCCAGGCTGTATCTGTCCCTCAAACGCAGCCCGTTTGAAGTCCCGATCAAGACCCGAGCTTTGAACAAACGTAACAAAAATGGCAAACTAAGTACACGCCTACTTTTTGTGGAACTGTTGAACCATGTGACGTCCAACCCTGAGTTCCCGGGGTGAGATACGTGCCACCTGTCTCAAGGTCTTAAGGTGAACTGCCTGAGGCTGCCGTCACCGAGGGAGTTTCAACCCTGAGCGTGTCCGACGCGTGACCCTGCTGAGACCGAGACCCCTGCTTACGGACTCACCTTTGGCAGCGCCCCTGGCCACACCCTGATGGAGCCGTAGTTGAGGAGCACCCTCACTATCCTCTCAGGCTCGTGATCCAGCTTGTAGGCCACCGCCTTCAGGATGTTATGCATCGGCGCCTCGCCGCCGTAGTCCATGACGTTGACGGAGGCGCCGTGCTCCAGCAAGAGCTCCACCACGGACGGGTTGGCGTTCTTGCAGGCCAGGTGCAGCGGAGTGTGCTTGTCGGCGTCGCCCGCGCACACGTCCGCCCCGGCCTCCACCAGCTGCCGGCACACCAGGGAGTAGCGCCCGAGGTCGGCGTGGCCGTGCGGCTGAGCGCAGGCAGCGTTTAGCGGCGTCTGTCCTTCGTCGTTCTGGTGCTCCAGAGCGGCGCCGTGGCGCAGGTAGAGGTCGACGTGGGCCTGGAGGCCGTGCCGCGCCGCCGTATGCAGGGGCGTGTCGTTTTCATCCAGGCTACGCCCGTTAATGGCCGCACCGAACTCTAGGAGGTGTTTGGCGCACCTGGAAGAGAGTTTACCGTTACACCGTCATGTCAGCCAACAACAAAGGCAAAAGTCCATCACACAACATCACGGTAAAAAACAAAAATGGCACCCACTCCAGCGACTCGGGGTCCGTGCATACATGGAGCGGCATCAGCCCGTCCTCGCTGACGGCGTTGGCGTTTGCGCCGTACCGCAACAGGACTTTAACGCAGTCCGGCTGACACTCCTGGCACGCCTCGTGCAACGCAGTGGTGCCCCCGGGGGCGAAATCCACGCTGGCACCTCTCAGGAGCAGGTGCTGAAGGCACTCGGCGAAGCCTCGGCCCGCTGTGATGTGTAGAGGGGTGGTCAGCTCCTGCTCATAGGTCAGCGACCAGAGTCCTGGAGGGAGGAAGTAGCCATTATGAGTTTGGTAAATGCCACATGAAGCTGGCTCTCACCCCTGAGCCACCAGAGCGAATGCCACGCTGACGGCTTGGCATGTTACAGCGCTGTTACCCAACACATTGCCCAAATAACTGGGTCGCATAACTCACAGACGTCTGCTCCAACCTGGCTTCCGAAACCTACGTGCTCGGGCCAGTGACCTTTTCCAGGACCACACACAATACGGACAAAAGTCTGAGGACACCCCATGTAAGGTGGACATTTCCGGGAACAGCGGAGGTTCCCCCCCGATACCCCATATGTCAATCTGCTCATCAGATTTCCGCCCTGCTGTCCTTAAACAAACCATGAAAACTGGTTTGCCAACTATGTGGAGAACTTCACTCCACCAGACGCCTTTAAAATGCCTAAACGAGCCAGGGCTTTGGTTTAACATCAGCGGTTGGTCTCCTAAGCTCGATCAGAAGACAGTACTCATCCATCCCATATGTACATATAGGTACAGAGTATTGGCAGAGTTTACCACCAAGAACCGCTCTACACCGCAGCCTGACGTACTCAGCCCTCTGTAGTTGAACCTGAAGTTCTTCCACTCCTCGATGTCGCTGGTGTCGTAGATGGCGTCCATGAGGTGAGCGTGTTCGGGATCGTCCACCACACTGATTAGCGCCATCTCATCGCCGGCCAAGAGCGCGTTCCAGAACTGGAGGACGACCCCCGAAGCCTGTGCGGTGGCGATCACGTCGCTGCGATAATTCTTCTGCTTCCTGAACTTGATCTTCGGCCCCATGTCCGGAAGCAAGGCGTGTCCCTTCCTCGGAAGCTACCTGTCCAGTGTCCGGCTCCGGATTCAAGGAAACCGCCCGGTCGTTTTAACCTTGTTGTTTCTCTTGCGTTATCCTGCCGTGCTTGAGCGCCGTTTGCCTGGACGGATCTATTTTTAAGAGAGCCTGACTGTTATATGACCCCACAGACACATAGATTGTAAAAAAAAAAAAAAAAAAAAGGGTTACAGCGCCCTGAGAAGGCTGTGGATGACAACAAGAACTCCACACAGACATTGGCCAGGCAGGGACTCGGACCCGTGTCCCTGTAGCTGTGTGAGGTAACCACAAAATTAGACTCCCCCCCCAAAAAAAAACAGCTGCCTGTATGTGACAGTGGAAAGGAAAAAGTCCCGAAAACAGGAACCAAGCTCAAACGAGGAACCCGTCCATTCCTGGGTCCCACACCGGCGACCCAAAGGGACCGAACCTTACCTCTGACCTTCCCATCAGAGACCCAGCGCATGGCGCCCCCCTCAGGCCGGACGACCATCTTGGCCGGAGAACCTTTGGGGAAGTACTGCTTGACGGCCTCCACGTTCCCCGTATACAGCGCGTTCTGGACGATCGGATCGCCGCACACCAGCGCGGGCGACGGTTCCTCCAGAGTCTTTCTGCCGGACGTCGCTCTTTCCCGAGCCTCCTTTCTCAGGAGGTATCCGCTAAACGTCGTTCCCGCGAGCTTCCTCTGGTGCGCCCGTCTCTCCAGCAGGTCCCGATCGTGTTCCAGAGAGCGCAGGGCCGTTGGCGTGAAGGCGAAGCTCCTGTGAGACATCCTAAGGACCTTTGGGGAGAGGAGTGACAGTACAGAGGAAGTCGCTTTGTTTTGACTTCTTTCTGTGCGGACAGGGCCAGTGAGTCGCTCTGATGTTTCTGGCGCTTCCTAAACGCTCCTGCTCTGGCCTCTCTGGGGTTGTTTTGATATTTAATCCGACATTGCCTATGAGCAGCCATCTATTTTTTACCACAGTCACATGCTTGGTGCATGCCAGCTTTAAATCTGCTGCATCTGGAGCCCTGCAGAGTCTCCTGACCCGGATTAGGAGCCTCTACGAAGCAGTGGCAAAGCAAGGCCTGAGTAAATGGCACGTGATGCGACGTGATTGGGTGATTCGTTGTCATGTTGGATGTTTACTGGAGAAATATTCCATATAAGAGTGCCATGAAGCGTTCTCCGTTACAGGATCAGCTGAATCTGCTCTCTTAAGATACCCAAACCCCTCCAACTGGCTCCACTCGATCTATAGGGATCTATAGGTCCCTGAGCAAGGCCCTTCATCCACCATTGCTTGGACTGTAAGACTGTATGAACTGCAGGTCGCTCTGAATAAGGGCTCTGGATAAATTTGTGGCCTAGTGGTTAAGGTACTGGACTCTGGACTCTAGACCTCATGGTCCAGAGTTCAAATCCCACCCACCGCCAAAAGCTGGGTCTCCTTAAGCAAGGCCCTTAACCCTTGAATTGAAAGACTGAATACGACAAGACAAGAGGACGCCTTGAGGTGAGAAGACGTTGCTCAGTGCGGGAGTTTAATGCTCAGCAAGATGGCTCGAGCTCTGAAAAGCAGGGGGCTTCTCTCAAAACCTACTTCTCCGATCCAAATAAAATCATCACTCATCATTCCTAACCCTCTTCTGTAGGCTGCAACTGCTTCTGCGTTGTTTAAAGCCTCTCGATTAGACGCCGGGCGCCTGGAAAAGGTAAACGCACAGGAGGACGTTAACGGCTTATGGAGCAGAATGACTCGAGGCCTCGAAAATCACGACCGTTCCGTAATGGATATTTCTATATTTCCGGCTCCCCTTTAGCGATTCCGCTTTCTTTTTTTTTTTCTTTCTTTTTTCGCCCTAAACCACGCGAACCTCCCTTTTCCCTTTTATTTCCATCCGAAAGCGTCGATGTGTCTGATCCACATGTTAATGACGGCGCCAGTATGGATGTATCTATACGGCAGCGATTGCGTTCAGCGGCGCGGTAATAGCTGTCACGTTGACTGAGGGCGTCGAAAGACTTCCGACTTTGCAAAACACACATTACTGGCGAGGGAGTGGGAGAATGGCGAGATTGTTTTTTTGCTGCTGGAGTACATCCTTTTAAATGATACGCATAATGAGTTTATAATATGCATCTGGGCTACCTCCTCTCTACTTTGATGTCTTCCAAATGGCCCGGGTGTCATCAGCAAAACATGTAGGCACTTTCCCGCCCCATTGCCTCCCAAATGTATTTTAAATATCATTCCTCGTAACGCAATTATTTAAAACGTTGAACTAAACACTTACTAATGGGGGGGTGGGCCGTGGTGGTGGTGGTGGTGGGGGGGGGTTTGGAGATGGGGGGTGGGGGGGTTTGGTGGTCGTTGGAGACAGAAGAAACGGCGACTTCCGAGAATTCATTTCTCAAACGGCGGACGCTCCATTTTTACGGAAGGGGGGCGACCGAGGAAAGGATAGGAATCAGCAGTCCTCGCGCTCGTTCGTCTTACTCCCTGCACACGACGGCTCGTGCGCCCGCCACGCCACGCCACGCCACGCCACGCGCACGCCAGCGCACGCACGTTCATCCCTGTCGGACTGATCTGACCATCTGTGGTGTTTCACGGTCACCCGGACGTCTGCCTGTCAGAGCCACGCCGTCTCCAGTCTCATCGATACAATCAGGCAATTAGTTCCCGCTGATTATCTCGCGCTCATTGCCAGTTTGACTGCTGCGCCTGCCATTAAAATGAAACCACCCAAAAACCAAGAACGATGTGGAGGCCCGTCTCGTTGGCATGCACAGTCGGTGGTGATACACATCCGCTAATTAATGGGACAGTGGTAGGAGGCGAGGACTCAGACATGCAAGCTAATTGGTCGAGACTAATTTTTACGAGGCATTGCTCGTACGGGAAAAGCCCCCGACGTACTGATGTACAATTAGCAGCAGGAGCCACAGGTGAAGGTCAAGGGCCTGGGATGAGGAGTTCACGAAAACTTCATGGCGGAAAAACAAAAAAAACAAAAAAAAACCTTCTCAAGGCCAATGCGAATAAAGCTCAGAGAAGAAAGAACGTCCTTAAATAAAAGAGGTGCTGGAAAAAAAAACTACCAGGCACAGCAACAAGGTTTCGGGTTCGATCCCAGGGTGGGGCAGCCTGGGTCCCTTCCTGTGTGGAGTCTGCATGTCCTCGCCGCGTCTGCGTGGGTTTACTCCGGGTACTCCGGTTTCCTCCCACAGTCCAAAACATGCTAGGTTAATCGGTGTCTCTTAAGTGACGCTAAGTGTGTGACTGCCGTAAGACGGCTTGGAGCCCCGTCCAGGGTTGTTCCTGTCCCTGGAGTTTTCTTACGCAGGCGACGTTGGGTTTTGAATCTGTATCCATTCAATCGTCAAACCGAGCGTTCGAAATTCTAGCAAACAAGGGATGGAGGTGATGGTGGAAAAAATCCTCCTAACTGTGCAAGAGACGAGGACGACGTTTCCGACGACTGCGCCGTTTACTACGCTTTTGAGGCGATCGTAAGGTTAAGAAAGCATTTAAGAACCTTGTTTTCAGGTCTTTGGAAAAGAGTAAAAAAAGAAGAAAAAGGCGAAGAAATAATAATAATAATAAGAAGAAGAAGAAGTTAATCGAAGAGTAATTTTGTTCCTACGCTTTCAGCTTTTTATTCAACATTTCTAAAGTTGAAACTTCGAACCAAAGCCTGAAACTCTGTTCCTAAGAATGTTCCAAAGTGCCGTCCCAGAACGTAAGAAGCCGTATCTTAAGAACTTTGACGTTGCTATATTGCTACGCTGCGAGTATTTAACCGTGATTTATAGGTTCGATATGCGCATTCCACTTTTTAGTTTAGTCCCGTCGGAGGACACAACAGCCACCCAAAACGTTCGAGAAGTTTAGCAGGCAGCAAGCAGGAGGTGATGGTGGAAGAAACAGCCAACAGGAAACAGATCCGGGGTGTGTTTGGTTTTGATGCTCACTCTGTCGAGTCCAGTATAAGGGTACTGCTAGGTTAACGACGGGCCGTCCGACAACGTCTTTGGCGTCGAACAGGAGAAACCTTCCGATTTCCCAACGTTTCAGAGATAAGAACACCTGAACGCCGGCAGATCCCCCCCCCCAACCCCCGAGGTCGAGTCCGGGGGGGAATTTCGACGGGAACGAGCGATGGCACGGCGACGGGGATAAAAACGACTTCAGCGCCTCCAAGCCGGTACCTGCACGGCGTCCGTGATGATGGTGTTGATCTCCGTGCAAATGGAGGCCCTCTTCATTATGACAATTGAGAGGTTCATATTTCAACCTAATAGCTCTCGATAAATTTAACAATCGATCACAACCTCATTTCGGCGCGAGCCGCCGCTAATACGTGCTTCCCCGCCAAGTGGAACATTTTCTAATGATGCACTTGCACACCAAAACAATGCGGGGCCCAGTGACTACATTAGTCACTAATGTCCCAATCCATAATGTGCTTATAACGCTCTCCCAAAAGAGAGAGAGAGAGAGAGAGAGAGAGAGAGAGAGAGAGAGAAATGATTCCTGAGAGAGGGAACGGGTTGGGGGTGGGGGTGGGCTGGGATGGGGTGGAGGGGGATCAGCGAGGAACCGGGAGATCAGAGGGAAAATGGTCATGATGATGATAGTGCTTAAGACACTGTCATTAATGACCCTATCACACGCGCCGTAATACGTCCGCACACACGCTCTCATTAGCATACATCAGGCCATCAAGGCACGCTGCCGGAGCGAGAGAGCAGGCAGGGGAGGGAGACGTAGTAGCACGGCACAGCGCATTAGCATCCGGCGTCGCTCGGGCCGTGCCGCGCACCTCTGATTAATGCCGAACCAAAAGCGTCGTTTGTTTCCAGCCGAGGTGCCTGCCCTGCTCCTTTTCCATGGTTCGGCCCCGGCTAATGCAACGCCGCAAAGCGGCTAAACCGGTAGCCGGATGTCCGTCGGCAGAGCGACGCGTCGGGTCTGAACGTCTGCTCGTGTTCACATTCATTTATGCGATGCCGATCTCATGCACGCAAACCGAACGGACGACGCGGCGTCGAAAGCCATCGTTTATCGGCAGGAATTTCCGTCGTGACCCTTCCAGGGACCCTTACAACCAGAGAGAGAGACCCACAACCAGGGGCGACTTGTGAAGTCAAAACGCCCCTCCGAAGCGTGAACCGGCGACCCCAGTGCACCAGAATCACCTTAGGTTCTCTAAGCTGGGACCATATCGCAGTTCCTAAGTCACTGGGACCCTAAAGTGGGACCCGGGCTGCCCTGTGCACGCCGGTTTCCTCCCACCTCCCGGAAACGCGATTTCTGCCGTCATCTGATCGTCCTAGTCGTCACGTGTACGCCGTGTTCCGAGCTAGAAATCGGATTAAGAAATAGCACCAATTACCACTTAAACCCGATTTCTTAGAGCGGCGCGGTTGCCAGGTCCGCCTGTTGTAAAGTCGTGGCTTCATTTGTCTGCTTTTTGCCATTGACTGGGATCGTTTTTTTTTCTTTCTTTCTCTCTCTCGTGGGATTTGGCAACCCCGGAGTTAAAACGCGCCACGGACTCGAAGGCAGCGAGACGGTTACGGAACGCCCTTGTGAAAATGCGGTATGAGCTCGAGAGAAAATTCAAATCATTTAATATTCCATTTGAAGGTTTGCGTCACATATTTATGTGAGATTATTGTCTGGTTGCGATGACGGCGTTAACGCCGAGCTTTCCCGTGATCTGGGGGTTTTGACTCACAGCAAGAAGGTCCCGGGTTCGACCCCAGGGTGGTCCTCCCCGTGTCGGCCTGGGTTTACTCCGGGTACTCCGGTGTCCTCCCAAAGGCATGCATGTTAGGTTAATTGGTGTCTCTAAAAGTGGCCCTTAGTGTGTGACTGTGTGTGAGTGCGCCCCACGGTGGATTGGGGCCCCGTCTAGGGTTGTTCCTGGCCTTGTGCCCTTGTACCAACCCTGTGTAAATTAAGCAGAATTTAACGAGTGAACGAACGAATGATTACGTAAGTGCATGTAGATCGGATTACTGCTAAAATCTGATTTTTCTTTACTAAGTGCCTGTAAGCTCCCTCGCAAAAACACACTTCTAAAGTGGGAATGCGATGTCTGGGAGAGATGGGGCTATTTCGATATTTGGATGCTCGGCACATCAGAAGGTTTTTTTTTTTTGAGGGTAGGAACCAGGAACACTTTGTTTTTTTTTCTGTTTTTTTTTTTTTAAAGACAGGTCCGGCAGAGGCCGTTTTATTGTACAAACTTGTGTTGCATTTTTGATTTTGCGTTC
This sequence comes from Parotocinclus haroldoi, assembly GCA_034779995.1. NCBI lineage: Eukaryota > Metazoa > Chordata > Actinopteri > Siluriformes > Loricariidae > Parotocinclus > Parotocinclus haroldoi. The sequence continues at coordinate 11,656 of JAUZST010039474.1, forward strand.
TGTTTTTGTGTTTGTGTGGAGCGCTTATCCTGTAATCACACAGCAGGTAGAGGAAATCTCTCTCTCTCTCTCTCTCTCTTTTTTTTCTCCATGAGAGAGAAATCATCTGAAAGGAATCTGGTCGCGCTCTCGCAATGAGTGAGTTGTCTTGGCAAAATAATAGCCTGTGACTAAAAACTGTAGGTGTGTGAGCGTGTCAGCCGGACAGGGTCGTTTCAGAGTCTTCTGGTGTATGACCAGCCTCTAGGTGTGTTTAATGGACTGGCACCCTCTTCAGGATGTATCACCACCACGCGCCCACACGTTTCTTTCTTTTCCCGTTAATGGTTCACGTTACACGTGTTTAAAATTGAAAACTTTAGCACGCTCTGATTATGCATAACATTACGGAGGTTTTGTGAGAACACGTCCTATAGATGGCGCCACACAACTACTCACACACGGGGCCATTTAGAGAAACCAATCCACCCGACGTGCCGGCGTGTTTTTTGGGGGGGGTTGAGACCATAAACGTGCACATCTGACACCCTCGCCTTGAGGAGTTTGCATGTTCTCGCGGTGCCTGGGGTACAGTTTAAAAACGGTATTCCTGGACGAACCGATCGCCCCGATCTCATCAGTGCGTCGTTTTAAAGTTGCACTTTCCGGAGCTAGCGCGGATGCTTATGAATCCCAGGCTAAGAACGGAGCCGCTATTCCGCCAAACGATCCCCGAACAATAGCACGGCTAAATTCACAAATATGCCCAGACGAACATCAGCGAATACAATTTAAGGCGTAATAGTCTGGCTAATCCAACGACGCTTTACTGTCAACTCAGCTCATTGCTACCTTAAATGAAGTCGTTCCAATTAAACGTCGACTTAAGTTCGCCATGCTAGCTCAGTAGCTCCGAGTGGACGTGGAAAACATTTCGAAGTGCACAACACATAGCCCCGAAGGTTGCCCAAGATTGCTTTTTGTTTACTCAAATTGGTTTTAGGGACGTTTTCGTTTTTATTTATTTATTTTACTGTCCTGGACAGAATCACAGGGACTCTCGAGCCTCTGTCCCCGTAATTCACAGGCTGGGCTGCAGGACAGCAGCAACATTATTCCCAGACTAGGGCACCGGTCCATTCTAGGGGTTGTCCTAGTCCTAAACCTGGATATTTATTATTACTTATGTAAAGCAAAAGGGCCAAGTAAAAAAAAAGCGTTTAGCCAATGACGTCAGAAACGATTGCGACTCTGTCATGTAGACCACAAAGTAAAGGGCTACTGATACGGTTTTTCCAAGCAGCAACTAAAATATTGTATACCTTTTTGTCATGTTTTTACGAGGAACCACAGCCTGCTCACAAAAATCGGGGGATATTTTTAAAAAAACCCGAACAGTGTCAGTGAAATTCTGTCTGTATAACAGCCAGTTAAACTCAGAACGGTCCAAACACTGCCCCACTGAGGCTTGTCGTTTGTGACGCAAGATATGAAGAAATCGTAATAGTTTTCAAATACCGCCACCTAATGGCGACTCTGCGCCACTACGGATTTATTTTACTTTTGGGTGTCGGGATGACGTTACAAATATATATACATACATATATATTTTTTAAAAATGTGCTCATAATATCATTACTCCGCTTGGATTTGCTGCTCGGCCATTTGGCTCTGAACTGAACACACGTAGACCAACCTGTCCATGCCCCATCACACTCGGACGGCCACACACCCCACTGTGTCAACCGTCAACGCGAGTGAAACGCCGGCGTTCAGGCAAGATTGGGGCGTTGAGACCATCCACACATCTGCAGAACTTCTAAAGGAGCGCTTCAGACCAAACCAAATGGGTGTTGTACATTTTTATTGCCAAGTCAATGCAAGATGCGGCCTGCTCATTTAGAGCTGGTGTACTTCGTGACCGCTTTGGTGCCCTCAGACACCGCGTGCTTGGCCAGTTCCCCCGGGAGCAGCAGGCGCACTGCTGTTTGAACCTCGCGGCTGGTAATGGTCGACCTCTTGTTGTACTGGGTCAGCCTGGACGCCTCGGTGGCGATGCGCTCGAACACGTCATTCACAAACGAGTTCATGATGCTCATGGCTCTGCTCGAGATGCCTGTATCAGGGTGGACCTGGAAAGTTATTTCAGTGCTTTGGTTAGTTAACGGTTACAGGGGAATTTGTCAAATTAATCGCTGGTAGGGCGAAACAGTTCCACCCCAATTCTCTGGGTCTTCCCTTGGAAGAGAAGCGCCATTTTGCCACGACCCCAACCACTTCAAGCAGAGCCTCTTGAAATGGCTTTAAATTATCCAAAAGACCATTACCATAGAGAGTATTGCTAAAACACCGCTACACTCACATTAAAAAAAAAAGATTAACTACATCCATATGATCTGGTTCAGTAGTTACAAACAAGATTACGATGGACAAGCTTCTTTATTTTCTATTATTCCCTCCCTAAATACCTCTGGTTAGCCCAACTTGCTTTAACACCTGCCCCGTGCTACAGTTGGCATGCTACATGATCTCGCCTTTATACGACCATTTTGCCAGGTTGTGGGAAACATTTAGGCCAGTTCGCTTGTTGAGCTTAAAAAAAATCTGACATTAAGCACTGCAGTTTTGTTTGAGCTTCATCACCGCTAATTCGCCCATTAGCTGAATCGCTAATAATCAAGGTTGCCACGTTGGGACTAAACCCTTCGAGTGCAGCACTCGGGTAAACCGACTCACCTGTTTGAGCACTTTATAAATATACACCGCGTAGGTTTCTCTGCGCTTCCCCTTCCGTTTGGAGGATCTTTTCTCTCCGGGGGTTTTACCTTTCTTTTTGGTTCCATCGTTTGTCATGGTGGATTTACGGACACCAGTAAAGACTGCCTTTAAGCTCAGCTCACTGATGAACTACGATCGCGTTGCTCTTCAGCAAGCTTCAGGTGGTCTCAGTGGCCAATTTATGACGTCGGTTAACGACGACTAATTAGAAGTGCACCAATGGCAGTGATTGGACTGAGCTGTTGGCTTTTTGGCGCGTGTAAATAAACTGTTGAATCCTTCATTACCTCTGCTAACCACTGAGTGGCGTCCCTGCGTCAATATTCGCTTTTACTTCAGCGTTTGTCAGAGCGAATGAACGAACCCATTTGGATCCTCACGTGATTCAGACTTAGGTATTCGACTGCAGACCAGAACGTGGTTAAAAGTTGTAACGAGTCTGACAAGGTGATCGTTCAGGTCCTAGCAAGCTTCCCTTGTTGGACCAAGCAAGCAAATCCCTGGACCCACCACCCTACAGAAAAAGAAGAAAAAACCAGACCAGCATGATGATGCTGGACTTGGTGGTGACCAGCGTTGTTTTTGCTGGGGGTGCTGGTGACCAGTGCATGTTGACCTTTGCTGGATTTTGGATGGTTGTGACCAGTGCACGCTGGTCCTTTCTGAGTATGCTGGTGACTAGCACACGCTGGCTGAACAACAAACCAGCAAGATCATACTGGGCAACCAGCTTTGCCATTAAGGTTCTCCTGTTCAACCAGCAAAACCAGCAGTAAACCAATGCTTGCTTTTTTCAGCGGAGGAGGAGGGGGCCTGGAGAAGCCGCCTGCCCCATTTCACCCCAGTATGTGCGGTGAGCGGTGCAGAACAAAGGCAGCCGTGGATGCTTGGTGCCCCAACTTTACTTGCCGTTGGCCGAGAATGTTAATGCGATTTGGCACCATTGGTTGCAGATCCCGTGTTTTAGTTTATGGTAACGCCACTGAACGTGAGGGAAATGTTGGTAGGTCTTAGAAGAACACTTTGTGGAACCTCATAATGAATAGAGGCGGATCCTCCTTTGGCAGCTAATGATGTTCCTGTGGCTGCTGATTCAACTGGGGAGACTGCAGTCTGAGAAACTGGCAGAAAAGCAGCAAGGTTCTAACATCAGCTGTCAGTAACAATCCTGCAGTCTCGCTGCACCAGCCAGCATGTTGCACGGTGTCAGTGTTAGCGCACAATAGCATCGCCAGGCACCTCAGACAACTATAATTACACACAAAACCACCCACAATCCATCTTTAAACACGGGCTGTGTGGAAGCGTCCATGTTTGGGGCGATCGCTGTGAAGACAGAGCGTGGAAAAGACCGTAGCATCTGATAACGAGCGTGGAGTTTCGGACAAAGATGGGCCCCACTTTAATCAGGCCCACGACTTTCGGCACACGTTCCTGTTCCTCCGATGGTAAGGCATCGGTTCTCCCAGTAGTACTCTACTCTCAGAGAGACGCCAGACCTGATCGGTTATAGAACCAACAGGTGGTCAACCCAGAGCGATCGACCTTCAGGATCCAGGACCTGCTTGAGGATTCGCTTGATCCCGATTCTTCCAGCACTTCGTCATTCGGTAGCCTTTCTGCCCTTACGGCTGGTACTATGGTGGATCTTCGCTAAACGCCTTAACATCAGCTTGGACAGTCTACACGTCTGAGGCTCAAATACTCCAGAACGTAGAGGGCTCAAACTGCCACTGGTAGACCCTGGAAGGTCATTAACCCTCTCCAGCTTGTGTCTGTCTTTTGTCCAATGTAAGTCTCTCTAGGCAACAAAAATCAGCCGAATCTTGACCATAGGGCAGCATTTGGACTTCCGATGGTTCAAGCTTCCATTATTGGACCAAGCAAGCACATCCCTGGACCCGCCAATGTTTGGTTTATGAACGGAAAGAGCATTTTAGCCATAAGCTACTCTGGATGAGGTTGTCTGAAAATGTAGTGAGTCCAAATAACCTAAGAATAGTCGTTCATCATGTAATGTCCTGTCAGAGGAGGCCTGCCCCATTTCACCCCGGTATGAGCGGTGAGCGGTGCAGAACAAAAGCAGCCTTGGACGCTTGGTGTGGCCATCACAATATCATAATATAAACGAAGATGCTTGCTCTTCTTGGCCGTGTCCTCCTATCCGATTTGACAAATAAGCAGCGAGTCGATCTGAGGAGCCCAAAGCTACGTTCAAAGAGGGAACAACTCCCAGGGACCGTGATTGGCCCTTCGTCATCTTGGGCGACACTTTTCGGACCAACCTGGGGGGAAGCGCTGCTTGGTAATGACAGTTTGATGGAGAGCATCACGCAGTCCTGTAAATCATTAGGCAGCTAAGTGCTGATAGACCACGGTGGAGCATGACATTCTCATGATCTACGGGGCGGCAGAAACGAACGGCTTGTGGCTTTTAATAAAGGGGAAGCACAAATGTTTGTTCGTGTGTATATTTACAATCCCTGGCCTCAGGCTCATGGCTCTTCTAATCCATCTGAAGATGTCGATCACTTCTTTTTAGCTTTCTGGCTCCCGGTTTGTAAATAAAAAAACCTTGTGAGGAAATAAAAGACCCACTGGTCTGGATTTATTGTCGTTTTGGAAGTCATGCTTTTGATGAGTGACTTGCTGCTTACAAGGTGCCCCTTTGAGAGGGCGACCAAGCACCATGAGAGAAGCTCTGCGTCCCGGTTCTATTATCGTTGCAACCACGAAACGAAACAAGGTTCCTCCAGGACTTGCAGGTGCTATAAAACGACCCAAGACAACACAGACAACACAGACTTAACAGTCTTTATGTAGACCGTTTTGGATCAGTGAGGGCCGGGTTTCAACAGAAATTGATCGCCCCAATCCCTGGGGCTAGAAAACACAACGTTGGGATTGCAGCCCGAAAAGAGAACTTGGCCAAGTTCGTGTGGACGGTGCAATTCAAAATGGGTCAAAACAAACCAGCGATATTACCTGTCCACCGCTTTGGTCCCTCAAGGAAATATCATGGGTTTTCAAAGATCGATTCTGACCAGGGCTGGCTCGATACCGAATATGCGGCGATACCGATATCAGACCGATACTCTGCACTCTGCTTTTACCAACCGACCACATAATATAAGAGCGCCAAATTAAAACCTGGAACTTGGTAAGGTTAGCCAAAGCTAATTTGTTGTATATTGCGATATAACACTTACACGGTGAGTCAAAAATCACAGGACAGCCCAGTGCTGCATTGTGGACTTTTCCCAAAGGCTCCCAAAACCATCGTTGGGGTTTCCTCGGTTCGTCAGACGATCACCAAGTCCCGTTTATGAGGCATGTAACGGCGCTGTGTGAAATCGCTGATCTTTCTGGGTGTCGGTTGTTGAAGTCTGTTGCTATGATACGGCAGCTGCGTTCCTCGGCCACCGGAATCCTCAATACCATCTTCAGTTATCTGTGAGCAACAACAAAAGCTTTAAACTTTGCGCTCATAACTTCTGAACCGCAACGGATATGGCAAATCCGATCGCACCAATCGATTTCTGAACGATTTACGATCTTCTTTGACATCCCACATGACCACCTTCCCATTTCAAGATGTGGGCTATGCTCCATGCGCCATAGCCTAAAAGATAGCCCCGCCCCCCAATCCCCAACCAGTTACTTGCTGGGATATTCAGATACCTCGTTTTCTGTTTTGTTTTTGAAATAAACTTTCGTCTTTTGACTCATTGGATTATATTCATTAGATGATGTGAGCCTTTTTATAGGTCAATAACATATATTTTTTGCCACGGTGAAGCTTGCGGGTCCAAGCATGGCTCAGAATGATATTGAACACGCCGTGAGTCACAGGCATTAGTGAGCGTCCGTTAGGTCACCCTGTTGGGTCAAGAGCTTGTGAAAGACCGCAGCATGGCAGGTGATATTTGCCTTTCCTGCCTCATGGCTCATCGTGACCCACGGATATGATCTGTGTTAAAGACCTTTGGCTAAACATACCACTAGGCCACTCAAGAGAGTGTCTTCCTGCCCTCTTACCTGCCCTTCCTGAACAGTCGGTTTAAACTGGTAAATGTCTTGAAGGAAGACCTCGGATGCTCTTCCGGCTGACGAGGAGTCGTGGTCCAGATCAAGGTTTCAGGGAACCTAGTGAAGGAATAAAGTGACCACACTTCATGTCTAGCTACTAATATTGTTTCAAGCTCCATGAGATGCTGCTGTGGCTTCATCCCTTGGACGGAAGCCTGCGTTAGTCCGGCACTCGTTAGCCTTTAGCCTCGTCAATTGGCAGTTAGAAGAGAATGGGGATTAGAACATAATTGGATGAAAATTTGGAGGAGAAATCGTGACGCAACGTCTAATACAGACTCGGTACAGGGGGCACTGCTCTTATTCGCTGATCGATTTCCCCATAACATTTCCATCTAACTATGCCTTTGACCATGGTGCCTCCAAGGATTTGGGCTCCTGGAAAATAATTTTGCGGAACAAAATGCGTTTGAGCCTTTTCTAGCGAAGCCAAGAATCTCAGGAGGCTGTCTGTGTGTGGAGAGACTGTGTGTAAATTCATACTTTGTGGGCGGTTACAAGTCTGCAGCAGGCAGTGTTAGAGGACTGCTCCAAGGGTTTGATCTTCAGATGCGGTCGTCCACAGGGGCTTCCTCTGGGGACTCCAGTTTCCCCTCCCAAAAGCATGCCAGTAGGTGTGTTGGGTTTCTGTTTTCTGCACATCCGGACCCACCATGTGCCCGCTGGTGATAAGAATGCTAAATGGTTTGATGCGTTGACACTCAACAGTCAACCAACCAACTGGGGAAGCTTCGAGCATCAAGATCATGTGGCTTTACCAGCGAAATCATCATAGGCCATCTCAGTAAGAAAAGTAGAGAATGTGAAGAAGTTAATTCATTCACATACTGTGATAAATGGGAACATCCTCGGCCCACAAGTGCCTCTCACTGAGATCTCTTGGACATTAAAAAAAGGCCACCTTTAGCATTTTATATTACTGGAAAACCAGGTCCAGTAAAATGTGCCAAAAGAAACGTTTGTTCCCGTAACTTTCCGACCTCTCAAGCCGTTTAGAAAAAGAGGGTAGGTCTGTACTGTAACTGCAGCTACATTTTAGAACGTGAATTTTATCTATATTGGCCATTTTTATCCGGCTCCCCAGTTGGCTCCTGCGGAGAAAACGGCGGCGCGTGCTTAACCCGGGCTATTATCGGATTGTTATGGCAATTTGACTCATTCGTAAAGCGCAGGGGTTGTAATCTCACCGCACTCGGAAGCGTAATGGAAGAGCTAAACGAAGATGCAGAGAGCATCGGCCGCTCTTGCGCTACTGGTCGTCTTTCGGTAGACAAAGGATCCAATCTTTGTAATGGTTCTGTTAATCTTCCAAGCGGAACCCCTTGAGAATCGAAACTGCCAACGCTGCATAAAAAAATATTGATTCAAGTTGGGTCGTCCCACGGTACTAGCACTAATTGAAAACTGAAGATAATCGGGCTTAATCAATGGTCTTGCAGTTGGAGAACTGGATGGACACCTCGAGGAAAACCGGCTGGATTCTTGGAAGACCTCGGTCTGTCGCCCAGATGCCACCCTGGACATTACGAAACAGACCTGCTCCCACCACTAAGCCCAAGCTTTGAGACTTGCCAAAGCGCTCTTGCAATAAAACACCCACTTACAGCCTAAAGGTGACGACTCAGTAAAAGATCTTCACCAACACCAAAGCAAAGGCACTGCTCGTATTCCGAGCACTTACAGGACTGGAATCCCCCGATCCACCATCACCTTATGACAGCACTGCTTATAAACTGCCCTGGCAGGAAAACGGTCCGTTAGCCACCTTCCTTGGAAGAAACACTGCTCGACGAAGACCATCCAAATCTGTTTGATATCAGCTACACCTTAAGCTGGAGGCACACATCAAGCCGGCAAGCGATAGAGAAGCTGGATAATCTCAGAATGCTTTGGTTTTCTCAGATGTTGACGGCCCAGCGTTCAAGGCTCTGGACTGTTTGGAAGGTTGCTTGTGAGATCAAACCGTGGCTCCACCACAAGCTGCCCGTGCTAAACCATTGAAAGTGCAAACGTCTTCCTTCCTATCCTATTGCTCAATTTGGTCCTAAAGGGCTCCTCAAAGCCCTCGTCTGCCTTAATGATCTTTAATCCTCCTAAATGAAATGACTTGAAAGAAGCTTGTGGTTTGGTTCAGATGGCCAGGCTTTATAACGGCAATTAAAGCGAAGCCACGGGAACCAGAAGTCACTAATGTTGGTTTACCTCACTGGACTGAGATCTCGAGATCATCCGATGTAACCAAGAGCCTGGCGAATCTGCCCAGCTGTTGCGTTCGGTTTGAAAATCGGATGAGGGTCTGGCGTCTGATGGAAGGGTAGGAGGACGCTGCCTGGGTGAAACGGCTACGTCTCGGACGCTAACGGGTGACTACCTGTGGATGAACGAGCAGCTTTGTAGACTGCGACTTGCTGTGGTTCTGTTTTGTAAAACATGCAGACGAGACGGTGTGTCGAGTGAGAGCCCCCAACGCCCTCCCCCAACATTCTCTCGCTTGCTCTCTCTCTCACTCACACACACACACACACACACACACACACACACTGGTGTAGCCAAGCGCTCAGCAGTGGGATGGATGCTGACTACTAAAGAGCCAGAGTGTGAGGGAGGGGGAAGAGCGAGCGAGCTCGAGATTTGCGAAAGAGAGTGAAAGGATTCAAGCACCGGTGTGTAAATCAGCGCTGGAGGAAATCACTCGCTGTTTGGGCGACACCAGCGTGGCTCTCTGCAGCGTCAAGAAGCAGCGTGTTGAGGATTCCGCTGGAACAGGGAGGCGACGGCACTTGGCTACCAAACGCAAGAGCCAGGCTAGGGGAGGTCTGTGACCCTTCGTTTTTTATCTAAAGAGAGGAGCGGGGCGAAAAAACCGAGGCAGAAGGAGCAAGGTGGCAACTGAGAAACGGCAGTGTGTGCCAGCTTTTTACCCTTCCCATTCATAAATCCGGTGGATCTCGTTAACACGGTAATGTCGAGCCAGTTGTTCTGGCTGGCTGAGGCAGGGTCCTGCTTGAAGCTTTCCTTCTCCACACGAATGTTTCTGTTGTGATCCCATTTTCATCTGAAGCACTGTTTCTTTCTTTGCACTTCATGATGCCTTGTCAGCCCTGAATCTGTGGACCTTTGCTCTTGAATTATACGTTTGGTTTCGAAAAAAAAAAACCAAAACAAAAACGAATTGACAGGCTTTGGATTATGTGAAGCACAGACCGACTGCAGTCAAGGAGGACGATTGATTCCTCTCGCTGTCGCCGAGCACGCCGTTAAGCAAGTTCTCATCAGGGAAGGAGCAGCGATGACGGCCATGAAGGGGGATTCGGAGGACAGCATCGAAAGCATCAGGCCTTCAAACCTGCAAGCGTTTGCCAACTCTTCAACACTCCACGGCATGAGCCACATCTTTGCCTACGGACACATGACATTCCGTCGCTTCCTGTGGACTCTCTCGTTTCTGGGCTCTCTGGGCCTGCTGATGCTGGTGTGCATGGACAGAATAACGTACTACCTAGAGTTCCCTCACGTTACCAAGCTGGACGAGGTGGCGGCGACGAACCTCACCTTTCCCGCCGTGACTTTCTGCAACCTCAACGAGTTCCGCTTCTCCAAGATCACCAAGAACGATCTGTACCACGTAGGTGAGCTGCTGGCTCTGCTCAATGAGAACTACCAGATCGCAAACCCTCACCTGGCAGAGCCGGAGGTCCTCGCTGCTCTGAAGGAAAAGGCCAACTTTTCTAACTTCAAGCCCAAACAGTTCAACATGACTGACTTCTACAACCGCACGGGGCACGACATCAGCGACATGCTCCTACAGTGCACTTTCCGTGGAGACGACTGCCTCCCGGTCAACTTCACCACAGTGAGTCGCTCTGCACGTTTTCTCTTTCCTGGTTTGTTGGGACGGTGGTAAATATTTGCTTTTTCTGAAAGCTGGGCTTCAAGTTCTTTCCTAACATGGTTGATCACGTCTTAAGGTTTGGACTGCTTTGGTTCATCGTCACGCTGCCTCTGGTGATGGAGCTTCACGGCCTTTTTAAACTCATTCTTCAGCTCCAAACCATGAGGCTCCTCCACCATGGTTCATGGTGATATATTTCCCTCTCCAGCTGTAGTGCTTAGAAACATCAGGTGGGCTTTTGCAAACATTTTGGTTCAGTTACCACTCACAGGACCGACCCGAAGTTTTGGGTCGGCATTGCCGATCCCTCTGTGTGATCTTTGCAAGACACAGCTCCTTGGTTGTGTAGCAACAGTATTGATGTATTGAGCATCCACCGAATTAATTCAGACCTTCTCCATCTTCATGCGTCTCTAGTTTATTTGGTACGCTCCTCTGAGATGAGGTTAGATCGGGGCATGGAACTCTGTAGCTTCTGCTATATCAAATTCTTGTCACTGGAAATATACACAACTCTGTTTTTGTAGTTTGATTACTGTCACTTTGGCTCCAGAGAGCCACAACAGGTGGAGCAGATTCTATACCACTTCGTCTTGTTGGGTTTTTCTTGAGCATTTAGCACCATTTAGACTTGCGATTGACAAAATATCAGATGCAGACCAAGATCAAGTACAACAGACCCTCCAGAGCTTCTGACTGAAGATACAGAAATAATAAAAATATTATGTTTAAAATGTATTTCTGTAGCACTTTTTACAAGAGTATCGTCCGAAAGCAGCTTTACAGTCTTATATTATATTATCGTAAAAGGCCAATCCCAAATCGAGCAAGCCTAGGGCGACAGTGGCAAGGAAAATCCCTGAAAGTAACAGGAAAAAGCCTTGGGAGGAACCAAGATCAAAAAGGGACCCGTCCTTCAGATGTTAATACTGCACTCTGGTGGGACTGATTTCTGGTGACAGAGACCAGTAGAGGTGATTCTGAGGTGGAGGAACATCTAAGGGTGTGGTCCTGGAACTGGTACCAGAACATCAGCTCGGAGAGAAAAGGGAAAATGTAGTTACTTATGGGTTAGGAGCACAGAGTCTATTATCAATCACTGATTCCATGTGCAGCATGGAAACTCCGGCAGCACTGCTATAACAGCATAGCTAAAGGGGGAGAACCAGAAGGTAACACAGCCAAGAGGCAAGAGCCGACCTGAACCATGGGTCATGGGTCTAAATCTAACCCAAAGCCTGAGTAAATAAGAACTTTTAGCCTGGACTTCAAAATTTGGAGAGTGTCTGAATCTCGCACTAAAGTGTGAAGTTTGTTCCATAGCTGGGGGGCCGAGTGTGAGAAAGACCCTACTGAAGGCACATGCGTATCTTTGGAATGTGGGAGGAAACCACGTCCAAGTCCAAGGCTCAGATGGAACCCTGGACCTCTGGAGACGCCACCTCTGACCAAAGTCAAAAGTCTGGGTTGTTGCGATCCATGCCGTTTACCTCCCTAATTGCCTTTCGCCAGAGATGGGTTCCGGTCGAGTCCCGGTGGGTGGGCACGTAGCGGGTGCTGCCCATATTCCAGACGGTCAGATCCGCTCCCATCACGTGATGGTCTCACGTTACAATGAGAATGACCAAACGATGAGGTGGAAAGAGGCCTTGCTGAGAATCCTGATCATTTTGAAAAGACAAACTGTTGTATATATCACGCCGACCGCTTTTCAACGGTTAGGAGTAAAATGCCAGGTTATTCCCATCGCGGGGCTATTAGGGGCATGCGAGAGTCGGCGGGTGGTTGTGTGTAATTGCCGTGAAGTCGACGCCAGGAGATTGTCGATGGCGCTTTTGTAAAAATAATGCGTTTTATGTTAACGCACAGCAAAGCTGCTGCTTTTGGCTCACTTTTGGGGACTTACCATCTGCCAACGGGCTTACGTGAGGTCCAAACCCAATCCCGCTGGCACCAGCGAGGGCATACCGTGGAGGAACGTCAGTCCACCATACTGAGCTTGCCAAATCAGGTTAGCCTTAAGGCCATCTGGGACCATAAGCTCCACCCCCACAGGACCATGAAAAGAAAAGTTCATTAACGAGTCCATTTTTTGCCCACAGTGCACTTTTAGAGCACATGGGTAAAGATGTTTTATGAAACATTTTATTGTCCTCTTTTGAATTACAAATAAAAGACCTGGAGCTTGGTGGTGACGTTGGTGCTGGTGTGACATTTCCAAACGATGCAGTTCTCATACAGAACCATATCATAAATAATCATAATCATACAGCGAGGCTCACCGAAGGCCTTGAGGTCTCTTAATGGGCTTTATCTCCTCACTGCTCTTCATTTTCCTTATTCAGAAGGCCTGTTACCCTGAAAAACGTGTTGCTTTCACTTCTCGGCACTCGGGCCTCCTGTAATGCTCGCCTTTAATATTTTATACTGTATTCTAAAGATCCAGGGTTAATTTAGCAGAAGGCAGGAACGAGTCCTTTGGGGGAAGGTTTAGGAAACGAGATGGGTGAACTGAAGGAAAGTGACAGCTTGTGTTTATACGCCGGCTCTGCCTCAAACCGAGGGGAAAGCCATCGACGCAAACTTCATGCTTGATAATGTAATTATTCTGTCCGTAGCAGGTAGGTCGGGCGACACCGGCTGAACTGTTTACAGTATCGGCAAATTAACTGGCATTTACCCGGCTGTTCTGAAGCTGACACGATTTGGGCTGGTGTCGAGCTCTTAAACGGAGCCTGAACAAAACGAAAGTCAGCAACACTATCCTCCACTGTTTAAAGCTACACTTACAGGTTGTTCTAAGTATTATATAGTATATACTTCCTAATTTATGATGTTTAATATACACTGCATATATCATGTGTCATGTACACCATGGCTTGTTTTAGTATAAAGTGTTGAACAAACGTAATTTATTCAGTTTATAGAAAGGGCAAAACAAAAGGGGTGCCACTACTCATCCCATGCCCAGGAAACAAAGCAACAACAAACCGAATCGTAAAACCAATCCAAAACTGTTCTAAAATAAATTCCTGAGTCCTTAGCGGCGAGAGAGACGAGTATGGGCTTCCTCTGAATCTTTGGACCTTGGCGAGAGTTGTTCCTCCACGGCTATCCCTACTCCCTTGTTCGTAATGCTCTGTAGGGAGAGACTGTTTAGTTGACTAAGTAGCACTGAAAACACAACCGAAATGTTAACATACATCCGCACCGTGTTTCGTAAACCAACAGGCGAGTGGATGAGCTGCGTTTGGAGCTCGAGGTCGATTAAAACCCCCTAAAAACCAGTCCAGTCCATTCACCGGCCGATCGTTTGGTGCTTGAAATCACTGGGGTATGACATCATGCCCAGGGAAAGCTCAGGACGATGGGAGCCACACTTTTTGGGATGGGAGCCATGGAGCTCAGACCCAGAGGACCCAGAGACGACTGGAGGACTACCACGAGATAACGTCACAAAAGAGACTGTCCCATGACTGTCTCTGTCCGCAAAAGCAACGTGCACTTGAGTAACTGTCTCTGTACTTTATAGTTCGAGGTTTCTTCATTTACATGAGCGTTGCCTGGCAACAAGGCCTCGCTTCTTCCCGAAGCAAATCATTCATGGGTAATTGCTTTTGTTGTGCATAATGACAAACGCTTGGCAGGTCACTCACAAGCCACGAAACCTGACTGTTTTGTTGGGCGTGAGCGTGCGGAGGAGCCTTTCGTCGCGTGTGGGCGTGTCCTGACGTTCGCAACAAATTACATTATGCATTATACATTCCCGTGACGTGCTCAGAGATTGGCTTGGCGTCTGGGATCCACATGGATGGAGCCGAGTGCCTCGTGCCACAGCCGATACGGGGACGGATATCTCGAGCATCTCCACACCTGTACACGACGGCGTCTGATTACGGGATTGCGCTGGTTGCAGTGTTTTTGTGTTTTTGTTTTAGCGTCTGGACTCTCGCAGTCCTAGCCACATTTGTGTAGTGAGGATTCGAACTCAAAGCCTTCCATCTCGCTCCCACTGATCCTAGCCCGGACCACAGGTGACACGCAGAGGTCCACCCTGGACTGGAACCTTTAAACAACCCACCTGGGATTTGAACCCAGGCCCTCCTGGAGGACCATGAATTCTGGTCTTCTTCTCTCTGCCTGCCACTCACCCTCTTATTATAATATTATGGATCATTTTAATTAGCCGTGTTAACGCTAAACAGGATGGCGTTCTGTAAATGGCAGGAAGCGAACTTTCGTTTATCCAGGAGGATTACATGGTGCTTCGAGCAGACTGTTATTGTTCCTGTTAAATGGCCTGGAGGTAACACCGTTTGCGCCAAAAAAATCGATCCCACACCAATTAGAGCTCAGAAACGAGCCTTTCGGGGGTGTGCTGGAATTCCCTGGACAATTATGCAATGGCGGTGTAATGAAACGCCGCTCATAAAGGCTAGATGCGTTGGCCTTAAGATATCTGGTGTAAAAATGACCGTACCTGTTAGCGGGCACCCTTCTCAAAACCTTCTCATTTATAGTTCAGGACCTGAACTAGCAAGCCAATCCCGGCCCGTCCCGTCTGGTCCCTCACATGTCGTTTTTGTAGTGTTGTAGTACTCGAGTCCAGTCTTGACCCAAGAAGAGAAACACTGCCTTAGTTTGAACAAAACTATAATAATAATAATAATAATATTTATATTGCATATAGCGGGTACAGGGGGTAACAGGGGGTACCCCCTAACAGGGGTAGCACCGCTGCCTCACAGCAAGAAGGTCCCGGGTTCGATCCCAGGGTAAGGCACCCTGGGTCCTTTCTGTGTGGAGTCTCCATGTCCTCCCTGGATAAGTGTGACATAAATCTATAACTCTATAAGACGCTCTGTGGGTGTTTTGTGACTGTAGGTTCCATACCTGTTACTATTTATACCTATTTAATTTCACCTCTGTGATGTCGACATGCTCCGTAGGTATTTCGTTACTTCAGACGTTTCCACTGGAACCCAGTGGAACAGAGCGACTCGTATTTTTTCTGGAAGCTTGGTTGGAAGGAGGAGGCTTGGTTGCAGACCGACAGCGGGATTGTTCTTAGCAGACTCCGTGAGTACAGTTAGTGAAGAACGTGCAAATCATGCCCACAACGCAGAACTAATCTGACTCACAACGTAAAGGCCAGGTAAATTTCAAACAATTGTAATTGTCACTCACTAAATATTTCAGCTCCCTTGTGTTACTAACCGCAGTAACAGTTGTAGTCTTGTAGCACAAAGTGAAGTTTAGACCGTCAGGCCATTGGATCATTAATCTGTGGACCGCTGTACGGCACTCTTGTGTTTCCAGGTCGTTCCCCAGGACTGGTCCGTTCCAAACTAATTAATTCATTAAAAGGTAGGCATACGTGGCTTAACTTAATCACTTAGTCATATTTTTTTTAGACTACGGTACTACGGACATAAAGCTTATTTTCACAACAAAACGGATACGGCTGAAAACAGGCATAACGCTACCACCTACAGCATCCAAAACCTTAACAATTCTACGCATCACACCCTCTGGGAAGTGCGCAACACCGTGGTTCTTCCCGTCAAAAGCACACACAAGCGATCACACACACATACACACACTCGCAAAGGAACATAAACCTCAATAAAAGTCGAATTTTTGCTTAATACATAATCCATTACAGACACGTTCTAGAGATTCCTGAACTCAAGCATTAATACTCACTGTGCTCTCTATGTGATCTTTGCACAACACAGGTTATCAAAAATGGTTCTGTAGCCCTTTCCAGTACCTTCTAAACCCCTTAAAGGATGTAATCAAGACAAGAGGCGGATTTCGTCTCTGTGGGAATTTTAAAAGGTGGAACGTCTCTGTAACCATCTCACCTGTTGAAACAACTACTTTTACAACGAATTAACTGATCAAACCCTAACGTAGAGTGAGCGTTAAATCTGTCGATGCTGGCGATGCAATATATTACCAGCTTAAGTCCAGTGAACGCCCACTTCTGCACCTAAGTGTTATAGGATTGAATGGACAGTGCTTGCATTTCGCTATAATCACCACTGATGAGAGGTCCGGTCTCTCTTGGGGCTCTGACCATGACCTTTTCACACCCTTATCCTTGATTAGTATTCAGACTTCTCAAAGCCACTGCTCCCTGAGATTGTGTTTGGCTTACTTCACATCTTCACCAGGAAGACAGCTGCCTGGACCTTTTTGTGAACATTTCCTACCGCACGTGCAGCCCCGCCTGTGAGAATCAGGTTTAAAATGAAGACAAATAGCCGTAAGGTGGGAGAGGGATGCCGCTCCCAACTCCAGCTCTCTGACTCTTAATTGTGTTAGATGTGTCTGTGTGTGTCTGTGTGTGTTATGGATGTGCAGCCGAGTCAAAGGACCCTGTTTCTGATGGCATCATGCAAGAGACGCCACCATTAAAGCTCCTTGGGTCAGATGGTCCCAAATTATTTTCACCTGTAATGTCACTGTTTTGTAATGCTAAGCAAAGAGCAGGTTCATATAGTTCAAAACAAATTCAGAAAGTGTCTAAAAGCAGAAACTGCATCCTGTAAGCCAGCGCACCAGACACTATAGGGAGCCTTAGAGTGCTTCTCAGTCGTAGGCTAGGATAGCTCTTAAATTTATTTACAATTTACAATCCTAGGTTTTCTTCCAATATCTAAGGTCAGTCTCAATCCTAGGGCAACAGTGGCAGAGAAAAACTCCTTAAAATTTATAAGGCAGGAACCTGGGGAGGTTAACCACTGAGCCACTGCGGTCCGCTTTCTAATATGTTTTATAATATTTAATCCTCCTGAAGACTCACTTGTAAGTCACCTTGTATTGTATTTGATGTATTTTGGTTCCTGTTTGAAATTGTTTTCAGTCTGTTGTTGCCGCTTGTAGAGATGATTCACATAGTTGTAGAATAAACCTAAACCGTCATGGATCCTTTCCTCTTACACTTCATAAAAGATGTCCTGCTTCGAAAATTGGGTTAGAAACGTTTTGCTCATACATTTTCCTTCCTACTTTAGTGCTTTAACATTTGGTAGCAGGTACTTTTAGGCTTCTGAGTAGAATACACAAAGCTGAATTTTCCTTTTAACAGGTTAGTAGTACTTTTACTTCAGTACAGAACGTGTTCTTCTGCCCCCTCTGCTTTAGCAAAAACGTGATTATTGTGTGAAATGCAGTACAGAAGCTTATATACGCCCAGACGAAGGTGCCCGCTTGGCCCCACTTGGAGCCTGTTTTTCACAGCTATTGAGACCGGAGATCTAAGACAACCTAAGAAACCCAGTCCAATCTAAGCAGAAAATCAGACTCGGTTAATGAGCGTAGCCAAGGAGAGACGTTATATCACAGCAGACCCCATCTGTGATGCCACTTATTAGCCGCTTTCTGCGCCGTGAACATGTTGAGTAGAGCGATCTCACACCGACTTACTTCTCCACGCTCGCATTCACGCCTCGTCTGCAGAAAAAAATGACTTTTGTCAAAGCCGATGGGATATTTTTTTTTTTCCAGAAAATGAGATTACGGCCGCGATAGTAGCTGACGTGACGAGCGCTGAGCGTAGTGTTAATCCACGGTCCTCTATTCTGATATAATAAGCTTTGCTTGCCTGGAGCTCTCGCCAGCAGTAATCTTCCTCTTCCAATTAATGGGAACAGCCGCGGGGGTCTCGTTCACTTCCTCCCCATTCAGATGTTTCCCTCCCTTGGCACGTCATCCGTGTTAATTAATAGCTGAACAAATGAAATGTCAAACAGCGCTATGATATTATGGAACGGCTTCGTACGCGCCGAAGTATCGCAACGAGCAAGTTAAAGTTTGCATTAATCTGATTTATGTGTTATCAGTCTGGATTTCTGGCGCATTATTAATCAGGCGGTGGACCCGTCATCCATCAGGACGATCATTCCAGGTTTAGAAATGTGATGGATCGTGTGATCCTGCCCGTTGTTTCCTACGAGGCATCCATCTATCCCTGACACCCGTTACGTCTCGACCACGGCTGGTCTCTTTGTGTTTTTTCAGGTCTTTAGGAGCAGCTGAAAATGGGGCGGTCTTTGCATTTCCTAATCTCTTTGGAAACCTCATTTCTCACTGTTTACAGTTTAGAAATACAAAATAGATTCTTTTATTGAGAAAATCGAATTGACTTGGGAACTCTACCTATCACAGGCACGTCAGGATAGACCATCGAATTAGACACTTCATACTAGAGTAGACTTTTTACAGATAAGAGAAGGATTTCAGTAATGCATGTCCATACGTCTTTCTCTTCTCAGCCGGTCTGCATGTTAATCATTCCGGAAAGCGTCTGCCGTGCTTCCCCTGCTGAGCTGTTATGTTTTTGATGATCACAGTCGAGCTGTGATGGATGCTCCACTGAACTTGTTATCCTGCTCATTGTCTTTGCCACCAGACATCCATCTTTCCCATGGTACCCATTACGCCTCAGACTGGAGGTAACGTCCTCGCGGGAGGGGTGGCGTTTCACAAAATCCTTCAAAGAAACTGAGCGTTCCAGCAAAGAGCTTTTTAAACAAAGCCAGGCACAGATGATTATTCTGGAATCTCGGTTTAAAGTCCAGCAGGAAGATCGTCCAAAGGTCCCGGCCCAGCCCATGGGCTCACTGACCTTATAATGCTGCCTTAAAGTAAAACCAAAAAAACCTGTGTTTAGTATTAGTAAAGCTTTAGTATTTTCCAGGGCTGGCAGTAATGTGTGCAAACGTTTTTCTACAATACTCGATTTTCTTATAACGAGTTGCCTCAGTTAAGTGTTCCACCACCATGGCTCAGGTTCTAGTAACAGTGGTGCCTTCCAGCCTGGCCAGGCGTCTCTTTTTGAATCCTAGGGGATCTTGGAGGTCCTTACCCAGAGCTGGGGTGAGGGGAAACCATGAGCCTGTCTTTACGTTCACCCATCTTGACCAAGGGTGCCACTGCTTTTATCCGAAGGCCAGACAGACGAGCAGAAAGGACATCACAACACTGTTTCCCTGGTAACCGTGTAGCGTTTACAATAGCCACACGATGACAAAGAAATGCCCGCGCACACAAATATATTGTTCAGTCATATATTCATGATTTTATGATCCAGCCTTGGGAAAACACAGCAAAACAAGTCCGGCGTCCGTTCACTTTAACAGCCACTGTCGCAATAGTTGTACTGCAATATAATAAGAAATGAAAACCCCTTTTAAAGCGGCACGATGCCGGTGCGAACGGACTGAAACCGGCAAACAGGTTACAGCATACAGTTCTGTGCTGAACTCTAATTACCGTGCACTGATGGCCTAAATTATGTGGACACCCCATCTAACTGGCGATGATTTCAGCCTCACTCACTACTTAGCTTCATCATTTATTAAATCTCTTGTCTCCTTGGACCAGATCAGCCACCAAGGCTCTGCTCAGGAACCTGTTACTTGTTCCAGTTCGACTTGGGGGTTACACAGAACCTGCCCCCTCCCATTTGATCATTTTTAGGTCTAGACTTTGCTCTTGTAGAGCTGCTTGAATCCATGGACCAGCAGATGCAGTGGAATGACTCTTTCATTTGAGCAGTTTCACCAAATTTCCATCCTGGCACCCAGAAGTGCGAGGACTTGTTCTGCTGGTTTGCACAGAGCCCTGACCTGACCCCATCAGACGCCACAGAGATGAATAAAAACCCTGAGCCAAGGTTTATCAGTGGCACAGTCCAGTTCTAAAGAATAGCTTCGTCCAGATATTAGTGTAGCGCGTTTAAACACCGTAATCTTTTACTCCTCTGTACTATATATATATATATATATATATATATATATATATAACGTCTCCAAACACATTTCGGCTTGAAAGCAATCAGTATCCGCTGCAGCGTTTAAAAACTGTTTTGGGTGGCGTTCGTGTTTTATTTGCCTCGTGAAACGGTGACATTTACAGCTGTTTATTGCCTGCCGTGCCGAGGTTAAGGCCACACATTAAACAGCTTGCGTGTCTACGTTGCCATGACGACGGCAAAACGCAGGTAGCGGCGAAATGGTCCTAAAGGCCGGAGCCTGTGTTTTGGCTCGCATACCTCTTGGCAGAGTCCGTACTTTTGGGGGGGGGGCTAGGTTTCGCTTTCCCAGGCTTCATTTCCGCCTTCTATGTCCTGAAAGGGAAAAAAAAACGCATCGTGTTTTTGAAGCTCAGCTCTCTCTGTTGCGCTTGGGGTGAATAGGGAAGGGTCTTTGATTAGCTGCACGAAGCATTCGTCTTTGACCACACGATGACGAAAAGCTTTTACCTCGTTTAGCAGGATCCGCCGACTTGGATCCCGGTTTGAAAGGAATGCAAATAGTCTCTCCAGTTGAAGCTTGGCAGGTCTATAAACCAAGAACTGAGTTTGCTTCGTGGCGTTCGCATATTATAATGACATGTAACAAATAGGATAAAGAACACTCGGGCGGTGCAATGGTCCAGTGTGCCAGTCCCCCACCAGTGGGACCCGTGTTGGGGGTGATTTTTTTTTTTTTTAGCTTGATTTGAGCACACAAATGCAAATTAATTTGAGCCCGTGTACAGTAACGGTATCTTCCACATTTTACAGTTTGACACTTTCGCCTGAGACAAAAAGTCACCGACCGATCACTGTCTAGCCTATCCGTCTCAAACGGGGAACTTTAATCTTACCTAAAACCCTTCTTGGTGGGGGGAAATGTGGGGCCGATTTGGGTCTCGGACATCTAAAACGATCTGCAAAAGCGGAGACGGCTAAGCTCCTGCTCGGGGTCGCTCAGTTATCCCGAGAGATCACGAGGCGTGGTTGTAAGTATGCCCTGCATTAGACCTGTCCACCACCTGTACCAGTGACCTCAGGGTGGCCAGTGAATTCCGGGGTAGGCTCTGGACCCCCTCGTATGCGCGCAAATGTATTTCATGAAATGCGTTTCCACGATGGACCGTTCAGTAGGTGAGACGGCTTCAGTAACGCCCCTGTTGTCACCTGTTTTGCACCGATATTCCCGCCCAGCCAGTCCCTACCGTCCCACTGATCAGAACAAGAACCACAAACATAAGCAGGTAGCATTTAACGGGAGAGGCCTGAGTGTCACAGCAGTCGGGATCGATAATGACGCCGATCTTTATTCATGCACCTTAATTCATGCTGCGTTTCTCAGGAGTTCTCTGCACACATCGATATCAATCGTATTGCTGAGTCAGAGCTTTCAGGGGTCCGGGAGAACGCTTTAGCTCGGATGGAAATGAGGGCCAGATTTAATGTTGCAGTACGTTTGTTAGGAGCGGACAGCCTCCAGCTTGTCCACCTCCGGCCTCGTGGTGTGATTCAGAAGTAAACAATATGGCGTAAGACACTAAATATTCCGTCCGCTTCCACGATTTTCCCTTCATGCTTTACACCCTGTAGAACGCAGGGCGCAGGTTTCGGCAGGCACCACTCCCGTGGAGGCCTTTCAATAGCATGGGGTTTGAACCCTGGACCTTCTGGTCTGCAGCCCAGAACCTTAATCACAGATCCGGATCTAGAACTCGGGCTGGTCTGGGGTCGAAATCACCCGCTAGCGATTTGTATCCGTTTGTCTCCGCGTGAGGGCCGAACTTGTTTGGGCTCTGCAAATGTTACCGCCGTTTAAATACCACGCGCCATTTGTATTCTGCACCTGCAAGCTCCCCGAGAGAGCCTCCGGGGAGGCAGGAAGAGGCGCCGCTGGGAATCGGACGTGATGCTGCCGACCCGAGCCTCATCAAATCGATCAGACAAACAAGCGGCTCGGAATAAACATCGTCGCTTACATTTCAACCAGAGTGAGCTCTCGTCTGGGTTTGGTGGGTAGTGAGACCGGACCTGTTGTTGTGCATCTTATAGGCTCATTAGATGCGAAATAACTCGGATCCATAAACGGTAGCACGTAGTGGCAAGGAAACTCGTCAGACCTAAGCTGAATTTAATGAAACGAGAGACTGAAGTAAGACGTGAAACACGTCGACCAAATAATTATCTGTCTAGCGTGATTCATGTACTGGGAAATGTATCGAACCAGTGCACAATGGTTTAGGGAAGCATTTAGTAAATATGAAGCTGTGTTCTGGTCAAATCGAAGAATAGATTAGGACGATGCGAGACGAATAAATACACTTTGTTTTCAGGGAGATGTTTTTATTTATCTGAAGCATGTTGGATGGCAATCGTTTCGAATCTGCGTTCATTCGCAGCAGACAAGCAGCATCTGTATTCGACAGGGGGGAAAGGAGAAAAGACAGAAAGCCTTTTGCTTTTTTTGTAGCGTTTGCTGGTTTGGGAAAATAAGACGGTCATAGATTGGGCTTCAAATCCATTGTGGCAGGAAAATTGATCTGTCAGCAGGCTGTATTGGAAGCAGCAAGCCAAGGATGTTTTTTTCAGTGGATGCATTTTGTCTGAAGTGCCTTACATACAGTATGTTGTTTCTCGTTTAATCTGGAACAAGGATCCTGAGACATTCCACTAGCAATAATCTACGAGTGATTATTCGAAGGCCTGCCTTGACCGAAAGGCGTTGGAAAAGCAGCCATGAGTTATGAGTTATGAAACACAAATAGGTTCTTGTTGTCACTGCAGAACTGAAAAGGCTGCCAATGTAATCTGACTTTCATTTTCTGACACCGAGGCGACCCGGGTAACGTAGTGAACTCTCATATAAAGAAACTGCGAGCTAGCAAAACATTACGGCGAATGTCCGTATGTCCTGTGGCTCCTCCGGAGAACCACGTGTGATGGTCATATGATTCCGTTTCAGAGCCCTTTCGGTAGACTCGTACCCCCCTGTTCTGGGGGGCACCGCTGTTTGTAAGCCTCGAACCCACTGAGAACCATAATCGGCAGAGCTTAGAATGGCATGTTTAGCCTTCGTTTGTACAAATTGAGAACATTAAGAGGCCTAGAGCAGAGCCTTGTGGGATCCCACGCTCCACTGGCCGCATTAGGGATGATCCCGGGGATTAACAGAACTGCCGCTTTGGCTGAAATGCTCAGGGTGAACCGAACTGCTTCTGGAGATCAGTCGGATATGCAGGAGTTGAACAAATCAGCTATAAAATTGGCACAACACGGTGTGTTTAACCGTTCTGGCCCTCCTCGCTGCATCCTGTCCGGTCCTAAGCCTTTAAGACGACAGTAATTACCTTCTCTCCTGTCCATAACGTAGCGAGACTCAGGGACGGCTCAGGTTAGGCGAATCTACGGCCTGCAAATGTATCTACAAATCCTTAAGGTAGACCGGTGGATTCGCTTCGCAAGGAGGAGAAGCCGGAAAGTGCTTTCTACCCCCCCCCCCACACCGGGCCTGCCTTTAGGAGGTCTTGACGAATAACTCTCAGCAGAGCAGGCCTGATAATCAGTGGGCTGTGAAGTCAATTTATCTCTCGTACCCGGTCTGTGTACAAAAAGCATTGGAGGCAATAGCATTTCAATCAGCTTAGCTTCCTCTGTGCCCTGTGCTTCCGGAGCCGCAGAGGCTCGGCTTTTCGGGTTGGGTGCGAACATGCGCCTCAGAAGAGCCCGAAATGATGAAATTGTGGTTTATTAGAGTTGTCACTTTACAGGAATGTGTTACAGATTGGGTCGCCGTTCCATCCAAGGGGTCCCCTAAGAAAACGTTAAATAAATCTCCTAAAGTTCCCAAACGAAGCGTGAACCACGCGTCCTACTTGAAACGAGCGCCGACTTGCTAGCTTCACTTGTGAAACTGCTGATCCTCACATTTCCATTACAGCTGACTGCTATTGCTAATTGACATTTAATCTAATGACTCATCTGTGGAAGTGCCTTTGGTTCTGCTTTATTCCGTTTGTCTTATCTGTGCCATTCAAACGAATTGATGGTTCTCGTCATTATGCGGCACAGCATTTCAGTCGCTCGAAAAAGAAAGAGGTGAAACTATTTGACCCCAAATAAACTTCCCCAGCGGGTTGTACAAAAGCCCTACTGGTGGCATCCCCTTTTAAATGGGACTGCAACTTCCCCCATAAGCTGGGGGAATGAGATGACTAATAATAATAAGATAAGATCATCTCACATCTTAAGCTGGGATGAAGGGATGCCACCAGCTGGGCTCTAGAGTTAGCGAGATAGCAAGAAGCAAGAAGGTCCCGGGTTCGATCCCAGGGTGGAGCGGCCTGGGTGCTTTCAGTGTTCCATCTGCATGTCTGCGTGGGTTTACTCTGGGTACTCCGGTTTCCTCTTACAGCCTAAAATCATGCGTTTTAGGTTAATTATTGTCTCAGAAAGTGGCCGTGACTGTGTGTGTGTGTGTGTGTGTGTGTGTGCGCCCTACGATGGATTGGCGCCCCGTCTAGGGTTGTTCCTGCCCTTACACCCAGAGTTGCCTGGATTAAGCGGAAGATAATGAATGTGTGGATGGACGGACGAATGGATGGATACTGAATAAAAGTAGTTCCTCTGGATTCCTGTGCTGCACAAAAAAGGCTTGGACATCCTATAAATCTCAAAACGGCCCTCAAGGTCTGAACATGTTTGGCCAGTTTCAAAGCCAATGGGTTCAAACAGTTCTTCTCCCCCTGGTCCTGACTTGTGGCCCATGACCCCCCGCTCGATTCCGGCCCTGGATTTGCCATAGCCGTAACACAGAGAACGTTTTCCATCGTCAAAACGAAGGTGTGTTTTTTGCCCCGGATTTCTACTCGAATTATCTAGGCGAGCTCTCTGTAATTACTTCCCCGTGTACATCTTTGTTCCATGAAGTTTGACTCCAGAGTTTGCTTTATGAATTTTGGCTGAGAAAAGCTGTTTGACTGTGTTCCATCTGAGAGGCAGAGATAAGAGCCTATTCCATTTTGGTGACTCATGCAAAGTAGCAGGATTGACTGTTCCTCCCTCCAACAATAAAAAAAAAAAAAAAAAAAACCTCAAACGGTTTCGTACATCAAAAACGATCAAAAAAAAAAAAAAAAAAACCCAATGTTTTGTTGAATCTGAGATATCAATGGATGCTCCGTATATGGACACGAATGGTCTATGTGAGCATTGTTTACTGCTATTGGTTCCTAGATATGGCTTTATACCCCGAGCAAGAGGAACTGTCCAAAAAGTATATATGTATGTATGTAATATGTCTTGTTATCTATGTGGATTTCACCTAGATGGGCGTCCTTCAGGTACTCTTGGTTTAATTTCGCCTTCCGAAGACAGACCACTACTCTAAAACGCCCCCTAGCTCTGAGTCATGGACGGCTGGCATATCTACGATATGTTCCTATCTCCCTGGGCCCCAGACCTGCAGCAACTTTGTAAGGATGTAACAATTACTGCAGACGGATGAATGACTCCAGCCTTCTGAGTGATGCATCGCTGAGTTCTTCTCGGCTGAAGTGCTGGAGGAAAGGTTTTGTTTTGATGGCCCTCAAAGCTCGCAGGTCACGTTGAAGAGTGCGTGGGCGGTTTGCTCGTTTGCTGGCCCTTTGCAGATGGTGCGAGTCAGTAGAATACGCTCACTCCCACCTGCCTCTCCGTTTAATGAGCTCTGTCTTGGTTCCTTGCCTCCAGCCTCATCCTTCCTTACGCTGCTTCTGGACTGTTCACGCAGGCGGGGGGTCGTTTCGGGTTCCATAAATGTGTGCGTTTTACTGTTGCGGAACATCCATTTGTACGCTTTATCATTCAACAAAAACGTTGGCGAATGCGTCAAACGGAAACACCCCAATGGTGTCACGGGAAAAAAAACAAGACACGGAACAGCCATTCCAGGTTCGTTTTATTGATGCAGGTATTGCCCTGTTGATCTGCCCCGTTTCACAGAGCACCGACCGAAGTGGACGTTGACCAAACGTTGCCACGGTCATATGGCAGTTTAGATACTTTGCACACAGTGCAACTGTTACATTCGAACACAATTAAAACGCGACGTGAAAGCTGTGCATCTTTTTGGGTCTTTGTACATTTTATTTCTTCCCAAAAACCTGTAACGAAAAAGCGACTTGGTTCAAGACTGCGATTTGTCTTTTCTGCCAGCAGGTGTCGCGAGGGTTCGCTCGTAAATGAAAGACGTTGTTATTATTATTATTTCCTATGAGTTTGTAATTATTAAGACATCGGGCGTTAAAGCAAAAGTTTTGTTAACAGAATGGGCGCAGACACACACACAGCTTTATGCAAAGATGGGTAACGAATAAAGGTTTCCCTGCCATGCACAGGAAGGGAAGCTTTTCTGATAGTAGCTGTACTGGTCTGATGATCAACCAGCCAAAATAACATCTTGCTTATTATGAGAGCGTCTCCATTTTTTTTTGTTCATTCCAGGTGCTTTGGTTTCCAAAAAAAAAAACACACACACAAAAACAACAACAAAAGTGCCCATTTTGATCAGACAAGCAGCTCACGATGCCCGAGCTGCCCTTTAGCCCGACACAGTTTCCCTTTACAAATCTCAGAGGGATAAAAAGTCAGCGCTCGCTCTTTAAAAACTGCTTAATTAGTTTTGCATGATCGACCTTTCAAGACGCCCTGGTGATGTGATTTCGTATTCATCCTGATTATCTGTGCTGACCCCGCTGCTGCACGCTCTGCACGAGGTCCCGGTGTTTTTTCTTTAGCAAAGCAGCAGGCACTAAAAATCTCGAGACACGTTGTTGTTCTGGCTTGTCGTACGGCTTTGCTGTATTAGTCATCCATCTGATTAGAGGATCAGAGGAAGACTTGATCGGGATCAGCCGGCAGACGGCGCTATTGACTGGCGGGAGCCGAGCACATCCAGCTCGTGATGTGTTCAGAGACTAAGCTGAAGGTTTCATTCGTTCTGCTGGATGACGTGGCCCAGTGCCAAGCCGTGCAGATGCCGGGCATCGTTAATTAGAGGCTGTTGTGGATTGTTCGAAAGGGCTTCACAGCATCTCGGGAGC
Source organism: Parotocinclus haroldoi (assembly GCA_034779995.1). Classification (NCBI taxonomy): domain Eukaryota; kingdom Metazoa; phylum Chordata; class Actinopteri; order Siluriformes; family Loricariidae; genus Parotocinclus; species Parotocinclus haroldoi. The sequence continues at coordinate 39,275 of JAUZST010039474.1, forward strand.
GTTTATGAAGACTGGACGTCCACACCTTTGGGGATTCCGCGCTCTAGGTGACACCCAAGCCTCCATTGGCACCGCTAGGTTGCAATTTAGGGGACATTGTGAAACAGAAGCAAGGTCTAGGAGATCTCAGTGATGTCATGCAGTGTAATGTGAGGGATCCTTTTTCTATCTTTGGTGACACAGGACTATTTGCTCAAAAGGTTGAGGGTTCAGACCCCAGCACAGCACGTCCGCCCCGGGTGTGCCCCTGGGGAGCGCCCGTTATCTGGACCTTTTCAGCCCGTATCAATTGTCAATCTCTGGGAAAAAGGGCATCTGCTCGACACAGCAGCAACACAGCTGTCCAGCTCCTCATAGGGGATCCCTGGACATTCCCATTGCCAACGGTGAGACAGATGCTGGGTGTGGCACACCCTTGTGAGATGCTGTATTCAAAAATCCGTTGAGAGACGAACTCTTAACCCTGCCGCAGCGAGCATGACCAACAAGAAGGGAAATGCTTCACCCGACGTCGCCACGGGTGAATAAAACCAGACTGGTTTTCCAATCCATGTCCATCTTACGCATGAACATCCCAAGCTACTTGAACTTTACGAGCGTTTACGATCAGGAAACATGCACTGGATCTCAAAAGGTCGTTATGTGTCGATCATTAACACGTCTGGAATGGCCGACCCAAACTGCTGGTGTCTGTCTCTCAACTCTGTGAGCTGCCGTTATAGGAGGAATCGAGGGTGTGTGATATGAGCCTCACACAGATCAGCAATCCGAACACGTGTGGATGCAGTGGGCGCCTCTGGCTTTAGGAAGCAGATTTGGGGGGGAAAACGCTGATGGTGGGAACGGCAGCTGGGTCATGAGACACTGCGCTCTGCTTCGCCGATCACCTGAAATCATGCCGTGAACTTCTACAGGCTTTGAAATGGCTCGTGAGTCGGGGACGCTCATGTGCACATCTGGGCCGAACGAGAATGGCTAAAAAAGCTGGAACTGTCGGAGCACGTTAGGAAGGACTGATCGCCGGCTGTAGCAAACGAATGGGTTGTTTTACAACGGCGTGGAATGTATCCGGAGTCCAGAGAGAAGCCAGCGCCTTCAAGAAACACCTACTGTTCCGGGAATGGCCAAAAGGGGCCGTGCCACACAACCACGGAGGGCCAGCTTGCCCCAAATCTCACCTCGTCGACTGGGAGACAAACGGGACACAATGGCTCCGCCAGCCGAGTCACACTGGCTTATAGGCGACGTTTGTCTGCTTGTTTCCGTGTCCCAGGCCACTGATGTGCCCCCGTTGGCACAGTATTCGTTTATCGTTGTTTCCCAATATTCAGAGACACAGTTAGCAATAACGTAATGGTTGGTACTGAAATCCATCCTTGGGGTATCATGATCGAATGGGAATGTGCTGTGATTTAGAAGTGCAATAGTTAATTCAGATGGAAGCATCTTGGAAGCATTTCCAAAAAGAGTCTAACATGAGTTGAAAGTTAAGCAGAGCTGCGTTCAGAGCAACTCGCCTCCCGTGAGATTTTTTTGGCTAAGCTGCGGGCTTTCATGCGGACCGTGCTGTGCTGAGTAAGAGGAACTTTGGTGTACGATTAAGGGAACTCTCAGCAAATCCACCCACTGGCGTTAGCTCAGTATCTAAGTGGGGTTTTGTTTTTCATGGATTGAAAGCGTTCCACCCGAGCAGGTCGGGTCCCTTTTTGGGTCTTACGTTCCTCCCAAGGTTTCTTCCTTCTACATCCAGGGACTTTCCTTGCCACTGTCGCCCTAGGCTCGCTCGCCTTTTAAGATCACATAATATGATATAAGACGGTAAAGTTGCTTTGAGACAGCGTTATAGAAATCAATCCGATTTGATCGGATGGATTGGAAGAAGAACCATGATGGATAAACATCAAACCGGACACGCCCCTTCCATAATGGATGAACTCAAGCATTCTTTGTACAATCGTACCACCGGAGAGCCCTCCCGCTGTCCTGCCGAGGCGTTGTTTATTACACAGCACCCCCCGCCAAGGGTCTTGTCCATTAATTCTGTAGTGAAAAGCCCCAAAAAACAGCCTAGCTGTGAAAAAGGTCAAGTTTTAAGTGGTCTGTGTGAATGTAACTCCGTATAGCAGAGCTTGATAAAGGTCTGAACCCATACCCATGTGGTTTTAAGACAGATTATAATTTAGACCTTGCTGATGGGCATTATATTAATGATCTGAGCAATTAACACTTTACTTTCAGGCACGTTGTTGGTATTTGTGAGGAAACCAGAGTACCGGGGAGGGAAGCCATTCACTGCCCGTCTCATTCATTTTGACAAAACAAACCCAGTAAAGGATGAAATAGAAACAGAAGCTGGTCACCGTAGCGATGCGTTCCGAGTTCGTTTTTGTTGTCGAGCCACTTTACGCCCTGTGAAAACACGTCTAACACGTAAAACGAAACGTGGAAATGGATTGTAATCGACGTCCTGGCTTCAAGCAGCATCTCCCAATTTATTTAAGAACTCATATTGATTTCGTATATGATTACCAATTCCTCTCATCGTCCATTCGATCCACTCTGGGACTGTTTGTGGTCCCTGAAGAAACCCAACCTCTGGCCCTGCCCATGCCCATGCCCTTCAAATTTGCACAAGCAGAAGCAAGTGATCAGGGGGAAGGACGGGTGTGCGAGAGCCCTCTTCCAGTTTCGGCGTAAAAGTAAAAAGCCTTTGCGTCTGGGCACGTCAAAATCTGAGAATGGGTTCTGCTGACGAAGACGAGCAGCCTCGGCCGTCGGACATCACCGTGTTCGGCGCCAACTGCACCCTTCATGGCCTGAGCCACATCTTCCTACCCGGAGGAGTCACCATTCGCCGCCTGCTCTGGGCGACCGCCTTCTCGAGCTCGCTCTCCATCTTTCTCTACCAAGTGGCCGGGGCCGTCATGGAGTACTACCGCTACCCTCACGTCACCATCCTGGACGAGATGGACAGCCCCGTCATGTACTTCCCAGCCATCACGATGTGCAACTACAACAGCTTTCGGCGTTCCAAGATGCAGAGGAACGACCTGTTCTGGATGGCGGGGCTGCTCGGTGTGGAACAGGGCGACTTCGATGACTACCTGGCCGCCCTGGGGCAGCCGGCGGACGATGTCAAGTTTTTTCCAAGTAAGACTTTTAACATGCTGGACTTTGTGCAGAGGACCAGTCACAGCATCGAGGAGATGCTCCTGGACTGCAAGTACCGCGGCAAGGACTGCGGACCTGAGAATTTTACCACGGTGAGTAGGCCAAACTTTGGTTGTCTTCCAAAGGCTGAAACGCTAAGATACACTAAATAAATCTCATGTGAACGGTGGAAGACCTTTGTTGTCCATCCATGGCTGTTTTTCTGCGCCGTATGCCCATGGTCATGACTTTGACTTGACCCTGGCCTAACCCCGTATCACGGTCATGGACTGCGGTCCAGACAGACAGACAGACAGAAGGCTAGATACCTGAGTGGACGGACGTTAGAAAAATCGATAAATACGTAGCGAGATTGACATACGGAGCTGTGCATAAGTCTTAGGCCACCATTAGATTAGTCGCTTTAGACGACCACCCGCTCTTTGTTGAGATTCAATCACTGAACACAAGAAATATGCGCCCAACATTCAATATTTATAGCATTTAGTGCGACCTTCCTTGACTCTCAGAACACCTTGAGCTCTTTTGAAAAGGCTGCCCTGGCGTTTTCTCAGCGTAATCTTCTGCCCCGTCATACCAGGCACTTCCCAGAGCTCTTCATTAGATTTAGGAGTTTAGTCTTTTATCTTTCTCCACCCAGGTGATCCCATACGCCGCGCCTCTATAACATTCAGGTTATTTTTAATGTTATTGTATTTGAATGCCCCTGAATTTTCTGGTCGAGTTCTAACACCGGGGCCGTGATTCCCGTTTCTAAAACAATGGTATATCTTATTTAATGGTGGACTGAGACTTTTTTTGGCACATTGCGGCATAACAGTGCATTTCACACTACATTATGGGGCCTTCATTTTCAGCACAGTACCTCATTAACTCGAAAGATTCGCTATCTGACAACAGACTGACGCGAAACGTAATCCTTTACTGAGGATGAACCTTGGAGGGAATGAAGCAGATGCTCGGAGGAGGATCCGTGCAGCCTGAGTGCAGACAGGTGGAGATAATATAAAGATATACGAAGCACGGTGTTGATCCCTGTATCTTTTACAACTGTAGCGATAAATTCTAACCATAAACGTTTCATATTGCACCTAAAGGTGATTGAAACCGCTGCCAGGCCGGAAGTCTCCACCTGCAGCCTCAGCTTTGCAGATCTATGAAACGCGCCAGTGATTTGCACTGACCTGCGCACTGACCTGGCGCCCCCTACCGGAAGCCTGGGTATTGCTGTTGTTTTAGTTGTAGAGTCGCACCGTGACTCGGGGGTTTTAGTTCGTTCTGCGACGGAGCAAATCAAAGCGCGTCTGTATACATTTCCAAAATGAAATCAAAACGAACTAATGAATCCGTTACAGCCACCCCGAAAACCACACCGATTTTTTTTTTTTTTGTGAATGACGGCCCTCCTTTTAAAATGATCAGTGCCTCTTTCGTTTATGTTCCCCCTTAAATCATGGCTTTTCAAAGATGCCTCGATCACCCGGGTCCTTTCTGTGCGGAGTCTGCATGTCCTCCACGTGTCTGCGTGGGTTTACTCCGGTTTCCGGAGTAAGAAATTGTCCGTTGATTGACTTGGGAGTGAAGTTAGGGCAGCTGCTTATTTATTACGATAAGGAAAACTCGTAGGTGTGATCGGGTGCTTGTAATAAAGTGTTTCTTTGTGTTAAAGGAGTGAAATCCGTCGCGTCCTTGCAGTGACCGGGCTTTGGGTTACAGCTGAGTCTCGGGAATCGGAGCTGCTCGCTCTGCCCGGTGCAAAAACCAGATTAAAAATTAATGAGCCCCAACATGGGTTCGGAATAAAAAAAAAAATGTAAGCAATGTTCTGGACTTATTGAATTAAGTACGTTACTTACGTAAGCCTGCGCCACGTCCAGCTGCACCTCTCACTTTACATAAACGCTGGGCTGCACTTAATTACTTTATCCATCAAGCGATGCACTCACGACCCCCCTTGGACCCACGGCCCCCCAAACCTGCAATCTATTCTTGGCATGAGCGCACAAGTACATTAAAGAAAGAGTCCAATATCATGTAAGTGCCTATTGTCTTTCAGCATTACAGCACGTTATGATCAACACGGACCCTGTAATGGAATGAACCACATCAATCAGGTAATGAGATACCCGCTCAAAGCATTGGGACAAGAAATAAGCGGCTCAAACCGGCTCAAGCCTTTGGATGATGGGACGGGGCCGTGCTTTCGGGAGCCTGAGCCTAGCCCGGAATTCACACGTACCCTAAACGGTGAGGCAGCATCGCTAGCTCGGGCAAGAATGCCCTCGGTAGCCATGTGTGCGTTCGCAGGTGGCATCCGATATCACCAAGGCTGGGTTCCAGGCCCGTGTTTGCCACGTGGGTGCCCCCGTTTCAGGGGAACACCAAAATGAAAGGCTTTGCCCGCACGGGTGATCCGAAGGCTTAGAATAGAGCGTGCGACTCGCCGCGCAGATGAAGTCTGTTCAACTCCCAGATGCAGCGAGACTTTCATGCGCGATATGAAAATAGTAAAACCGTGTCTGTCGTTGGCGAGAAGATCAAAAGACCCGGGGGTGGGTGGGTGAAGGGTTGAGCTTGGGGGGGGGGGGGTGCTAGGGGGTGTGAGCTGAGCAAATATCGGGCTGAATAAATGGGCAGATTAAAAAAAAAAAAAAAAAAAAAGAAAGAAAGGCTCTCAAATCAAATGCCCTTTATTATCAGCAGGCTTTATGTTGAACCTCGTGCGACGGAAAGGGAGGAAATATAATGAGCTGTTACACTCTGTGCGCTGCTCCTGTCAAATCTGGACTGTTTAAGGTCTCAACGCACCCGCTATTAAACAGTCCTTTCGAGTCCAAGGAATAATCCGTTTAAAATCCACAACGTTTATACTAGGGCTGTCAGAATTCGTTTTTAGCTTCCTGTCTGTCACATACAAGGCACCAGGCCCGGATCGTATCCAGAGAAAAAACGTGGGTTCACTGAAATCCGGACGGGTTTCTGCATTCAGAGAAACAGCCACTCCAAGTGTTTCCTTTATCGTTTGGAGCAGGATAGATTTAGGGCCGGCTCGATACCGGCTTGTTCAGGCCCCGATACCGATATCGATACTGCAAACTTGAATATGTGGCGATACCGATATCGGAGCGATACTCTGAGCGATAACTGACACGGTTAGCACGCTGCTAGCTAACAGTCCAGTCTGAACTCGAGTTCCAGCTGTCGCTCACGTCGCACCTCTCCGTTTACGCCGCGCCGTCCAAATTGTAGTAAAGCACAAACGTGACGGGAAAGATATCGGATTAAACTGTTTTCTCCTCTCCCCCCCATCCAATCTCCGATCCGGTCCCTTTACCACATATCGGGTCGATACCGATGCACAATATCGGATCGGTACAGCCCTACATATATTAGGGTGCAATTTTTGGGCATTCTCAGAGAGGTTTACCTGGGAAATAAGATTTCGACGTATGATCCTGGTCTCATTTTGGGTCGAGGACAAAAGGAACGTCAAATACGTGCAAGCAAACACGCAACTTGTGGCGATTAACGGCGTTACGTCACGTCACGTCGTTTTTCACTCGTTTATTCGCAAGCACTTGCTACCCAAAGTATGCAAAAAAATCTTTCTTGCGACATCACCCGCCCCGCCCCGCCCCACCCTGCCCAGCTAATAACGCTTCTTTTGTCTTTCCATCGCGTTCAGAAGGTGATATCAGCAACGTTTTCATTTACTCATCCGTTATTTGATCAGACCTGCGATGCTGCTCCTCTCCGTGATGTCTGCACCTGCTTTTAAAACTGAATCAGACGCCGAGCTTTGTGACAGGGATGAGATTAGCCGGGTGGGGGTTTTATGCCCTCGGAGAGCGGAGCTACACTTTTATCTGTCTGCCGTTTATTGATTTGAGACTTTGGGAGTAAATGCGTTCAGGTTTCTCCCTCACACCTGGACAGACTGAACGGCAAGCCAACGTTAAGCGTTTACCCGACCCTTAACTGAGCTTCCGAATAGCACGTAATGTGGTAATTAAAATGCGGAATGCATTTATTATGCCCCGTGTTACCCGCTTCGTCCGAGCCCAAACAATCCAACCCGTCCGTCTTTTGGTTCCTCCAAATGAAGGCCTTTATAAAACACGTCACGTCAACTCAAAACTCTCGTTGCTAAATATCTTTTAATGATAGCAGGGACCAAACCTGGCATGGGATTTTTACCTAATGACCTTCAGTCTTGCATTTCCTTCCTTCCTCCCTCCGTTCCATCGCGATATCAGGTCTCCTCCGAGCCCTGCCAAGCAGGAGCAGATCCAGACTGGGTTCCGTCTCCAGTGGAATCCGAGCTGTTATGTGTTATGTATCAAGGATAACGTTCATCCAGTATATCTGATCTATCAAAATGCTTTTATTATACATATTATGAGAGGTCATATCGGTCCCGCTGGGGGTAATGATCGATAAATAAGATTAGTACGTTTTATTTTCCCTTTCCTTAACACACAACAACTTGAATTTAAGGATTAATGTCTTTAAAAATACACGTCATGGCATGTAGTATCACCAATTGACCAATAGATGGCACTGAACGTACACACGCGCCTTTATCAAACAGAGTCATTACTTAGTTGTATTCTTACTTTTACATTCTTTACTTTTTTTAACATTTAGCCTGTCCAGCGAGTTTTGGTAGCTTTTTTTTTTTAAGGTTTCCTCCGTATGACATCCCTTATAATGTGTAATTGCACTGACATGAAAACAGGTGGCGCCACAGATTTCCTTGCTTCCCTTGGACAGTGGAACAGTTTCCAACATTTCCTTGACATGACGTTATTTTACACGTTACGTTCTACAACGTTTTTAAATGTTAATTCTTTATTTTCTAAACTGAGATTTTCTAAGACTTTCTTTGTTTAGAAAGTACCACGTTCTAGGTTTGGATTACTCTCAGATCTTCTTGATCTGAATACTTTTTTTTTTTGGTCAGAAAATACTAGTAGTTCCACCGACTAACTGACTAAATGTTTCAGTTACGTCAATTTAGTCGCGTATTCTCAGTGTAAATAAACATTGTAAATAAAGTTTAAAAAAAGAGACTTCTGACTCATTTTACTGATCGTCTTTAATGTATTTTTTTGTTAATGAAGCTACCTCCAGAAAACATTTACAGAATTCTACATAAAACATGCGTTTCCTCTGATTTGCCGACAGATGGCGCATTTGCATGCTTCACATAGGTTGACCCAATTTTAGTTCCATTTGAACCCGCGCTTTTTTAATGGTTTACATGACAGCTTTATACACTTGACGTTCTTTTCTAAAAAAAACAAAAAAAAAAAAACGCCATAAACCTGCCTTTTTTACTTTTCACCTCAGAAAAAGGTGCAGAATCTTGCACTGGACATGCATTTCTAATAAATATCTATACAGACATAGAGTCCTTGGTTCAAGTCCCAGCTGTGTCTCCTGGCATCCTGTCGCTGATGTTGACCAGAGATAGATGCCAGACCTCCACAACCCTGTCCCAGTGGGCTAATCAGAAACAGGACAAAGCTTGCACCCCTGGCCTCAGCGATCAGCTCTGACCTCCAAAACAAACCTGGTCCTCTAAAGCTCATGCCTGACAGCAGGAGGTTTAAAGGAGGAACAGCTTCTCCAAAACGGTGCCTTTGTGCGAAAAAGAACATCCTGCCTTCCTCTGATAGGTTTCAGTCGCTCAGTCAGCAGCCATTCGCTCACTTAAGAAGGCCAGAAAAAGACCTTTGGCAGCAGGTGGGAAAGGGAGGCAGCTGTTATTTACTGATACGGGCCGAACGGTCTCACTCCGTGGAGCCGAGAGCGTCTGATGAGAGCTTCTGCTGACGGCTTACGGAAGTGAGTGGATGAGGTTTTTTTTTTAATTATTTTTTTTCCTGGTCAGAACCTGGTCTGAGCTTTGGATAGATCAGGAACGGTCCTGTGCAAAAAGTTCACCAGGATTCTGCGCAGTGTGCAGTGTGTCATAACAGAGACGATTCAGCGTGATATTTTAGAGATGAACAAAGATTTTCTTTTATTGATCAGCTGACACAGGGGACCGAGTCCAAGCAGCGCCTTCTGGTTGGGACTGTTAAGCGAAGTGAAGTCAACGGGGCATCGTCTCAAAGCAGCTTTGAGCAAACCGAGCAAGCCTAGGGCGACAGCGGCCAGGAAAAACTCCCTGATAGTAGAAGGAAGAAACCTTGGGAGGTCCCGTCCTCCATGGGTGGCCTAGATGTTCATTAAGAGTATGTTAAAATCAGTCCTCAGCGGGAGGTCCTTGGAGGCACATCGTCTCCTGATAACTGAATGACTGAGGGAGTTCCTGCACCCTGATGGGACTGGTTATTGATGATGAAGACCAGTAGAGTGATACTGAGGTGAAGGAACTGGTACCGGAACGTCAGCTCGGAGAGAAAAGAGAATATGTAGTTACTTATGGGTCAGGAGCACAGAGTCCGTTATCAACCACTGATGCCAGGTGCGGCATGAAACTCCGGCAGCACTAACTCACACACGTCACGGTCGTACAGCACGTACACAGCTTTGTTTATTTTGCACAGGGTGGTGACAGAACAGTAGCTACAGCCATGTTCATCCTGATCTGCCGTTACAACCGCGTGTTCGCCGACCCCGGCGACGACGTCGCCCTGTCCGCGCACCTCTCCCCCGAGACCAGCGCCGTGCCCATGGAGATCAGGTGGTTCCGGGGCGCGGAGTGCGTTTACCTGTATAAAAACGGCCAGGTGAGCGCTGGGAGGGAGTACGAGGGCCGAACGAGCATCTTCACCCAGGAGCTGCCGATGGGAAACGTGTCTCTGCTGCTGAAGAACGTGAGGCAGACGGACACGGGAGTCTACTCCTGTCAGGTCCTGACCAGCCAAAACAAGGTGGAGAAGTCCGTGCACTTATACATGTCGGGTACGTCCACACCGGGGTTTGTTTATTTATTTGTTTTTTGGGGGGTGTATGTCAATAATGTATGTCATTAAGGAGCAATTTGGGTTTAAATTTGAGAAAACGAGATTCATTTCTCAAGGAGTCGCCATTAGTCAGCTGGGCTACCGAGCGCTACGGTAAGATTATAGATTATATATTTTTTTTGGTAGCGACTTAAACGTTGGACAGCTTTGTTTTTTTAATAGACGATTTTAAGAGAAGTCTAAAGATCTTTTGAAAGTACATTGTTAAAAAAAATATATATTATTTTCATATGGTAACAATTAAGGTTTTGTGTTTGAGAGTCGCCTTACAGTCGAACTTGTCCTTTGAATCGTTCGCATTTATTTTATTTACCGAGCAAATTTGTAGCTCAGGGAACGCCGTGTAAATTTAAAGCCGCAGATCAACATCCTTAATACTTAATTGTTGTTGTTGTTTTGCTTTTTTAAAAATATATATATTTGGTAATCTGGCCCATACGTTTGAATAATATAGTCTGAAAATCCGACATGAATGCAAGAATGGGTCATAAAACAAAGCCATTGTTGTTTTGCAGGAATGGAACCGCTTTCACCCGATCAAGGTGAGTTCACGTTAGAGCTGAACCGTTCTGGTTAGGTTAATCCTGGATCGGGATCTGGTGATCCTGGTTAATTCTGTTTCTGATCCTCAGTGGAACCAAAGCTCCTGGTTCAGGACAAGGAGGAATCGTGTCAGTTACTCGGTGAGGATCTTTTTTTATTTTAAATCCTGCCGATGTTTTATTAGCGGTGACTGAACTTATTTCCATGTCTTTCTAAGAGCTGAAAAAGTTGCTCCACCTGAAAGAGGAGGAGCTTCGGGGCAAAACGGAGGAGCTGCAAACGGCGGCGGAAATCCTGCGAAACAACGCGAGCCTCCTGCAGTACAAGGACGCGGACCTGGAGAAGATGAGCAGGCTGACGAAGGAGAACGAGGAACGGCTGAAGGATGTGAGCCGGGAGCTGGGAGGGTGCCGAGCGGACCTGGAGCAACTCCGACTGAAACTGAGGGACAAAGACGACCAGGTCATTCAGCTCGCGACCCTGCTGCAGGAACGAGGCCGAGAGCCGAGGCTTACGGGTGAGAACGGGTCTCCATGACACCAAAGTAGCGTTTAGAACGGCGCCATTACAGCCTTCCGTTCAAAGCTCTGCTGCCTCTGCTTAAGTGACGTGCTCAGACGTCGAGCTGGGGGTGTGGGGAACGCCCCTGCACTTTTAACACCCGCCCCTTTGGTGCAGTGCTGGTCCCAAAAGGGACGCCGCCTCACAGCAAGAAGGTCCCGGTTCCTCCCCGTGTCTGCGTGGGTTTACTCCGGGTACTCCGGTTTCCTCCCACAGTCCAAAGACACATAAAGTGGGCCTTAGCGTGTGTGTGTGTGTGTGTGTGTGTGTGAGCCCTACGATGGATTGGCGCCCCGTCTAGGGTTGTTTCTGCCCTTGATCCCAGAGTTTCCGGGTGGGCACTGGCCGGCGATCAAAAATGGCAAACGAAAGCGTTTGGGGTGTGCAAATAAAAGTAACAAATAAATCGATTCCCACCGACCCTTAAGCCATAAGACCTTATTACTGCCGCGTGCCACCCAAGCTTCTCGAGCAACCGGTTACGACTGTGCCCCCGGGGTCAGGGGTCAGGGGTCAGGTTGCGTGCCGTAGGCGCGGTCTTCCTGACGCTGTGTGACTGTGTGTGCGCGCAGACCTGAAAGCGATGCTGCAGAGCAAGGAGAAAGAGCTTCAGGATAAAAGCAAGGAGAGCGAGAGCATGAGGGTGGAGCTGAGCAGGATGGCGTCTCTACTGCAGCGTGGAGACACGGACGAACAGAGCCAGGTGGAGGAACGGGTCAGGAGCATGACCGTCCAGGTGGAGCTGTGTAAAACGGAGCTGGAGGCTCTGAGGCGGGAGCTGCTGCAGAAGAACAGCACGGTTCAGGGGCTGCGGGACAGGGAGCGAGAGCTGGAGGAGCGCCTGAGCACAGGTGATCGCCTCAGACCCGGTTTTTTTGGGGGGTTTTTTTTCCCCTCCGAATGCTTTCGTAACGAACGCGTTCCTGTGCGCAGAGAGAGAAGCGAGCGCCGAGGCGGCTTCGTACGAGGCTTTCGTCGCCCAGCTCCTGGGGAAAACCGAAGCCATGCTAAACAGGCTGTACCGGAACCGGGCCGAGCAGCTGGCCGAGATCGAGCGCTGGGTTCACGAGACGAGGGCGGAGGAGAGGGCGGAGGAGGAGGAGCGCGTCACAGAGGCTTTCCGAAAGCAGTTCGGTGACTTTGCGGCGGCGGTGCGAGGCGCCATCGAGGAGGAGCACGCCAAGATGCTGAGCTGGGAGAAGGTGGCGGCCGAGCTGCAGGACGAGCGAGAGCGAGCCGAGACCGAGGACGACCGGAAGGCGCTGGAGACGGAGCGGCGGGAAGTTCTGGAAAGGGCAGAGGCCTCGGCCCGCCTGATAGAAGAGCTGAGCCGAGGGGCGGACGAGCAGAGGAAGAAAAGCGAAGACGAGCACAGGAGGGGGATCGAAGAGATCAGGGAGAGGTACGACGCCCTGTCCAGGATCGAGAGCGAAACGGGGATCCTGAAGATCGTCCTGCCTCACGTGCAGGATTATTTTAGGGGCCTGGCCTCCGATATGAGGGGCTTTTTAGAGAGGCAGGGCGAAGGCGAGGGCGCGGCTCGAAAGATCGAGGTCACGGCCAGAAAGAAAAAGAGGGTGCAGTTTAGAGAGACGCTCAGCGACTGTCCAGAAATAAATAATAACTGCGTCGAAACGGCAGACGAGGAGCAGGCGGGGGGAACGGTGAGGGGCGGGACGATCAGAGAGCAAACCCAAGAAGAAGAAGAAGAAGAAGAAGAAGAGGAGGAATAAGCAACGTCAAAACGATTAGAGTTATTACCGCCGTCAGGTTTCCCTCCTAATTAGCCCGTAGACGGCGCAGACGTAGCTTAGCGTGAAACGGGAACGGAGCCGTTAAAGCCCGGCGTGTGCAAACCTGCAGGCTGGAGTTATGTAACGTTACTAGGTGTGGTGTGAGAACGCTTCAAACAAACTGATGTGCAAAATAAAAGCAAGCAAACCTGACCCGTGTTTACATCGTCATGTACAAATGCGCTCGCGGCCACTTTATTAGGTACGCCCGTTCAACGTCATGAGCCAAACACAGGGATCGAAGCGAGCACCGGGAGGAAAGGCGACCCAAGGTCATCCATATAAAAACAGCTGGACTTTATACACACACACACACACACACACACACACACACACACACACACACACACACACACAGCGCCACCTCCAGGGTTTAAGCGCAACGATCCGGAGAAGAGAAGATACCCGGCCAGGGCAGGAGGTCCTCAGGGTAAGAGTGGCTCGAACCCTGAAACGGGTGGGCTACGGCAGCCGACCGGACTGGTCGCCTGGACTGACGTTCGGAAGGTCGGGTTGAAAAACGAAAAGCTGTCGGTGCGAGTGCTGTAGGTGACCACATCGTACCCGTCTCTACCCGTCCGCTTTCGGCAGGGCAACACTCCACGTGCCAAAAGTAATCAGTGACCCAAAGTCGGCTGTTCGGGAACGGCTCCCGTATCGCCACGTAAGCGCCGGTCCTGCCAGGGCAAAGCCTGCGACGTCTCAGGGGTGACGGGACGTCCTGAAAAGAGAGGTGAGACACAGACAGGGTGTCAAAACTAAAATAAATGAATCCAAAAATACATGATCCAGCAGGGGGCAGCAGTGAGATTGAGCCCGCATGCTCTCTGTGTGTGTGTGTGAGTGTGTGTGTGTGTGTTGGAGCAGCTGATTAGGCTCCTACATGTGATGAGGGAGGTCATGTGACATCTGTTCTGGGAACTCGTGGCTTCCAAAAACACTGTCACCAGTATATGGGTTGCTGTTTTAAATCTTTTCCCCAGGTGTGTGTGTGTGTGTGTGTATATATATCTCACCGGTGTGTGTGATGTAGGAAATGTTGTGTTGTGTGAGCAGGGAGCGCAGCCGCTCGACTTCAGCACGCTGCTTCTCCAAATCCTGTGAACAAACACACACACACACACACCTTAAGGTTACACTTTCAAGCCTTATGAAATGCTTCCTAACAAACAACAACAAAAACACACACACCTGACTGCACTCCTCTAGGCTGGGGGACTTGGGGCCCGGTTTGTGTTCCTCCTGTTTGTGAAGCTGCTCAGCCTTCTTCAGAAACCCCGCCTCCTCAAACAAGCTGCTCAGAGCCTTATTGTAACCCTACACACACACACACACACACACACAGAAAATACAAAATATAACATGTGATACAGAACACACACACAAACACAGTGTGTGTGTATGTGTGTGTATGAGTGAGAGAGAGACCTGTTCAGTGATGAGTCCGTCATATCGATCCTGTTCAAGCTCATCCCACTCCTTCTGCAGCTTCTCACTCAGTACAGGATACACTACACACACACACACACACACACACAGTACTATATATGCACTATATATGCACACACTAAGTACACACAGGTATTATCAAAACAGACACACACACACACACACTTACCCAGCAGCGAGTGTCTATGACAGATGAGTGGCGTCTCGAACCTGAGCGAGTACAAACAGGTCTGCGGCTCGGACACCCCAGTCAACCTGCTACTGTTCCCACACGCCAACAGGACCTGAAAGAAAGCATGCCACATCATTCCCTCAGTTTTTCTTCGTCCTGATCCGAGATCATGTTCAGTTTCTTTAGAAATATGGAAGAAGAATAAAAATCAGAGAACAAGTGCGGTTACACAACTCACTCACGCACGCACACACACACACACACACACACACACACACACACACACACACACACACACACACACACACACACACAC
>JAUZST010039475.1:0-27107 GCA_034779995.1 Parotocinclus haroldoi
TAACTATATCGATACCAAACATTAATATTAGATCTAAAGTATGATTACAGCGGTGGGTCGGTCCCAACACATTCTGAGTGATTCTCATGGTTTCTAAAATGGACTCAAAAGCAATTTTAAGTGGATCCTGCTCATTTTCATAGCGAATGTTAAAATCACCTACAATTAGAGCCTCATCTATTGAAAATTTGCAAATTCCTGAAGGAATTCTGAGTAAGGACCTGGAGGTCGATAAATAGTGATGAGCTGAAAAGAATTTGGGTTAGGTTTAGAATTACCTAATAATGGATCAGTCACATTAAGAATTGATTAGTTCATTTATAATCACTGCCTTGTTTGTCAGCGATCTAATGTTAAGCAAGCCTAGCTCAAGTTTAAGATTATTATTTCTACAGGGACTATATGTGTTTATCCTAATAAGGTAATAAGGTTATCAAAACTTTTTGGGTGCATTTAGGCTTGGGGCAGATTCGGGTAACAGACACAGTTTTAATAAAGTTAGGTCTGGGTGACGGTGCATGGCTACCAGCAGACAGTTGGCTAAGCCTAATTGTCCTTCTGTACCTTCTTCTCCCGTCACCACTTTCCCACTGAGTCATTTCTTGTTCATGGGTGTGGAGTATGGTAATTGCATGCTAAGTATAAAGGAACATGCACATCGTACTGATTTCAGCATAACTGGTATTCACTAACATATGCATGTGTTACTAATAAATCTACTAATAAACCTTAAGCAGGCTGTGGTCACTTAACTGCCGGTTAAACAAGTGGTGCTCTAAAAACAACGTGGACCTTATAGACAACTGGACTAGTTTTGAGGGTAAGCCTGGCCTCTTAGGACGGAATGGTATCCATCCCACTTGGGAAGGTGCTGTTCCCATCTCCTGTAGTATTACCCACTTTTTATTTAACTCATATTTTTATATTGAGATAATGCTAATTCACCAGAAATTATTTTTTAATGTTGTCTACCCATGCTTCCAACTGACATGTTGAGGATCTCCAACCAGGAGATTGAGGTCACTCTGCACTGCCTCTTCACCAAAAATCCAAATGGAGGATATGGGGACTGGACTGGTCTGCCAGTAGTAGTCCTCTGACCTGACCCAGATTGTCAGTTTACATTTCTGGTATCTTAGCTCACAGAGGATTTTATATATTGTGTTTTATATATGCATTTTTGCAAATAAATGAAATCATATAAGATATAAGCATATAAGTAATGTTGACATTCCATCAAAATACACTTAAGAGACGTTTTGGCATAGAACAATTTAGTCTTCAATTCAGGTGTTATTTTATCCATGCTTCCTGCAAAATGTCTTAAGATGGAACATCTATTCCTGCACTTCAAGCTGAAATTGCACCATATTTACTATTTAGTGGAAAACTCTATTCCCACAATGCACTGCAAAAATAGTGGACAACCAAAGAATTTGCACTACTTACAGACTTATGTACCGCAATGTGTCACACCCACGGGCGGCTCCAGCAACCTTACTACTCCTTTCACACTAGCACCACCGTCTGAACTCCAATCAGTCGCACTCATTGCACACATCTGATACTTGTTTAGTTCTCCTTAGTTATACTCGCTCCTTGCTTTGTTTTGTTGCTGAAACTTGTGGTTGCTACCTGGTAGCTAGGACCTTGTCTCTAGCTTCCTGTTTTATGCTCGTTTTTTTGTGTTTTAGTTTATTATCGCGTTTTCTTACCGTTAGACCTTGGTTTTCGTTCCTCATCCACGCTTGTAGCCTCCATCCTTGGGCTTTGTTTCATCTGTTTACCATGCACCGATCCTGGGCCTGTACATCTTTGTTTTCGCCTGCTGATCTTTAATAAACTTCCTGTCTGTATCTGTTCGCTGCATTTGTCTCTGCCATACTACCCAGCGTTACACAATGCATAGGAGTTTCCTATTGATGCATTTCATTCCATAATTAATAATGATACTAATAGGTTCAGGAGTGAAAATACTGCATTTAACATTTTTGAATTGTTCATGGTTTTAGTTCTTCTTATAAATGAGCAACGTTTTACACTTGAGAAGTAGCATTTATTACTCTGAGGTCTTGTGACAGTATCGTTGGGCTTGTTGATGTTTTAGTTGTGTTATGCGACGGAAGGTCACTACCCCATATAGTGTTCTACACAGAACACAACATACAGTGATTAGTGAATAAGAAAACCATTTTAATGAACAAAGATGGCCAGAGGGTCACCAGTTTGTCAGCAAATGCATTTACGTTTACAGCATTGGGCAGACACCCTTGTCCAGAACAACTTACAGTTGTGGTTTGTATTCTTCATAGTAGACAAAACTTCATGTTAATACAAACAAGCAATAGCCCAAAACCACAATCCAACCCAAACTTGCTTGGATCTGATGTGTTTTATTTTATTTGCAATTGCATTTTCAGTTTTCACATATGTGCTGAATGAAAAGGTGAGAAGGTGCTGAAAGAAAGTCGTTAATCGCTGCTTGAAGAGACTTCAGAACTGTTCAGACAAGTTTATTCCACCCCCTGGGTGAGAAAAATATTGAAATATTTAAAAACAATGTACCTCAAAGAGGTAGAGGGAGACCATCACACAGTTGAAACATGTATTTTGGTCGGATGATTCAGCATTCATTGTCTTTTTTATGGACCAAAGACGAACAGGACTATCCAGACTGTAAAAAAAACAATGCTCTGCCATGGTATGGGGCTGTGTCAATGTCACTGGCAAAGGTCAAAGGTCATTTGCACTTCTGCAATGACAGTATATGCTATACTGTGCCGCTTCAAGACGCCGTCTTTTCCAGCTGTTCTCCACAAAACAATGCAAAACCATACTGCACACATTACAGTGGCATGACTGTGGAAATGGAGAGTATGGGGACTGGACTGGTCTGCCTGTAGTCCTGACCTGCTGTCTCCACTAGGGAATTTGTGGGGAATTTTGAAACCACAACTGTTACATTGATGTCTAGTGCTTATGTGGAAACTTAAATTGCAAATATAGGTAGTCAGCACTTAAGTGAAAATGCAACTGCACATTATAAAAACCCAAATCAGATCCTAGCAAGCTTTTGTTGGATTGTGTTTTTGGGCTATTGCTTGTTTGTATTGACATGAGGTTTTGTCCACTAGGAAGAATACAAAGCACTTCTATAATCATCTGGCCATCACTGCTTATCAAAGACTCGGGGGGAGAAAGGTTTGAGAAGGGTTAGAGGTGACCAAAACCCAATGGTCACTCTGGCTGATCCTGTGTGCTAATGGGAGAAACTTCCAGAAGGCATGTTACGACATAGTGGCCAGACAGAACCCTGTAATCAGTAAAAGACTAATGAAAACTCTTCTAGAGCACCCAAAGGACTCTCAAGCCATTCATCTATGATACGATGAAAACAAGACTAAACTTTTTGGAATCAATTCTAATCATCACCGCTGGAGAAAACCAGTCACTATTCATCACCTGCATAAATACTATACCAACAGTGACGCATGGCGGTGGCAGCATTATGCTGTGGGGATGTGTTAAGCTGCTGAGACAGGGATACTGGGCATGGTTTAGGGAAAGCTAAATAAAGCTTTGAAGCCAAAGTACAGAAATATTCGTAATAAAAATGTGATCCAGAACTCACGAGTGGACACAAGACAATAACCATAAGCACTGACTACAACCTTCAGCATCTGATGATTATCATTACCAAGTTGAAATAAAATCAGTAATGAAATTATGGTATTAATCAGAATTTGTTAATTGCAAACATGGTGAAGTCGGCATATAGATAGGCTAGCTATTGTAAACTGGAATCAAACTGAAGTTGAAGTTATGCTACCAACTTGCAAATATATTAATCCAGGGTTATTCATGGATATAATTGGATATACCTGTCATTGTTTTCTGTGAATAGGGTAGGGGGTCGCTTAGCACTTCAAAACAATCTTCCCTAAAAAATGCATTCAGCTCCGCTGTAGAAAGTAATGGTATAGGTACAAGAGGGTCATTTTACTATCATTACTCTATAAAACTGTGTCAGTATACCAGGATATTATTATTATTATTATTATTATTATTATTATTATTATTAGATGTACCATTGTATATCTATATTTATATTTTCTCCTGAATACGTTTGAGCTGCTTATGCGCTTGCTGTGAAGTTTGAATATCTGGGATAAATAAAATGAAAACCAACTGAAGCGATCAGCTTAGTTTAACAACGTCAATTACGCCTCTATAAAACATCCTGATTAGAAAAGAGGTTGCGTTGCTTGTAGCAAAAACAAACTCAGTGTCCTAATATCTCGTAATAATGGCATTCGTCGTAAATCTCGGAAAATCTCACGTGCACCTTGAGCGTATGCTCCTGGCAGCTCATCTTTACAGCTTCACGGTTACTATAGCAATAGCCTCCGGCCTGTCTCTTTTTTCAAGTCGCCACGGCAGAAGGCTTTGTTGTTGGTCTAGTAGTAGAGCAGCAGCTCGCCACAGCATCAACCCTCCAGTACAGCAGAGGAAAGATGGCGCTCATCCCATCCCAAATCCTAAGACTAGCGATACTCCTGTCATATTTCTCCATCATCTGTAATTATAAAGCCATAGACATGCCCGCGCATCAGACATACGGCGGCAGCTGGAAGTTTCTGACGTTCATAAATTTGGTAAGTGTTCTTCGAAATCCAATTGTCTTAAAACCCATCTATGCTAATCTTCATTTCCACGTATCCAGTTCAGCGTTAAATGTTTATTCGTCACTCGACACAAACCAGCGAATCCCATTTAAGCAAGGTTTTATGTAGGCTTCCTGAGGGCTATTGCTCGCCTTTTAGCTAGTCTGTATATCACGGCATATCTGATTTGTTGGTTTATTCAGTTCTTACTCTATAAAAAGAAACAGAAGTACCACGGTGACATTAAATGCAGTATATTTATTATGTTTGGGGTTTTTTGTTATATGAATAGCTTACTGAAATTACTCTGGAGAACATGCAGGTCGTATCGCGTGTGAAAACGCGCATGCGTAACTGCTAAGTCTGGTGTTTTTGTCCTACAAACTAATGACTCACGTTTTCCACATAAACGGAGTGCTTTTTTCTCCCCATTTACAATGAATTTAATAGAAATAGCGCTGAATGTGAGCCAGCAATAAAGATGTTTTGTTATACTTTTGTTAGCAATTCTGAAAGCTCTATGTGGGCATAAGAAAAGTAGAAAAACTTTGTAATAACGTTTGTAAACGTCTGTACATCCTTCTAACTTAGGATTTAGGACTATAATGTTGGTATATGAGGTGCATTATCTTTTTTTTGCTAAAAAATTGTTTAGTGCTTCTGTGTTTGTCTTAAACTTCTGAACGCTGTCCCGAGTAATTACTGTCTTACGGTATTAGGAAATGTGTAGCAGGCCTACACACTCACTATCAATTTAAGTACACATGTTAAACTGCTTGCTAACACAAATATCTAATCAGTTAATTAACCAATTATGGCAGCAACTAGGTATGTATTCTTGATCAAGACAGCTTATAAAGTGTAAACTGAGCATCAAAATGGGAAAGGTAATTTAAGTGACTTTGAACATGACATGGTTGTTATTGTATTACATGCATGAGTATATATAAAATTGTTGAACAAAAGTCAGTCAGATTGATTTCTATAGCATTTTGTTTTACAATGGAACATTGATGCAAACCAGGCTTTAAAACTTTCTGTCATCATTTATTATCTAAAATCAGTTCCAAATTGAGCACACCTATGGTGACAGTGGCACCTATAAGGAAGAAACCTTGTAAGAACCAAGACTCAAAAAGGGACCCACCCCCCTAGGTGGTCTAGATGTTATATGTAAGAATAAAACCTAAATAAAAGAATACAATCTAATTAATTAATACATCTATTTAAGTTATATAGTAATATCGAAACAAAAAATCACTAAGAACATTTTAAATGTAATTATTAAAATATTAGAATAACAATATCAAGACTCATATTTGAATAAATGTAATATTTTGAAAATTATAAATAGAGAATATAAGACAGTAGTGAAATTAAATAAAATATTGAATAAAATAATGCACTGCTACGCAACATTGTCTGAGTAACTGGAAGCAAGCGTATTTTCAATGCAAAAATAAAGACAACTCATTGATGCACTATTGGATATTTCATTATGTTAGGAAAAGAATAGCCTAAAAAGTTTAATTTAAACATTGCAGTATTTAGGGCAGGCATAGATGCATGGCTTGGTCACTTGATTTTATGGCTATATAGCTTACAGTTAACAATTCTAATAAATTAATAGTTGATCACATTTATTGATAATATTGATTAACTCAATATTATTATCTTATTATAATTTTTTTTTGAAGAAGCAGCAGTTCCCACAAAGGCCACATCTGGTGTGTGGAGTTTTACAGTTTAAATAAAACAATCTAATCTAAGTTGAATTGCCATTTGATAAAAGTACTTGTTAGTAAAGGCAGGGAATGAAAAAATTAGCTAAAATATAATTATTTATCATACTTAAAGTTAATTGTTGTATTACTGTTATTTTAAGAAAAGCTTTAGTCTGCTAATAAGCTTGTACTTCAAAAGCTATTTTGGTTGATACTGCCATTTGGATGGGGATGTAGTGAACTTTAATTTGCTTGTATGGAAATAAATAAAACATAAATCGAGAAATTAATTTTCTGACTTCAAAAGTCCTAATTTAAAATGGTCAAGTTAATTAAACATGAATGCATCGAACTACCGAACTGATGCACATTTGATTGTATTCTCAGTATTTCAGTTATGTTTTGGACCTGTTACTGCAAAAAACATTTGTGCCTTTGTATACATTCAGCATGCATAACTTACCATATTTATATAGATGACATCGAAAGGTGAATTTGATAAAATGAGGGGCGACTTTTATAGCTTCTCCAATGGAAAGTTTTTCAAACTAGATAAGTTTTTTGTGCTTTTCATCATTCTTGGGATTTTTTTTAATGGATGCATGTTTCTCCAAAACTGGTTTAAGATAAACCTTTTATCTAAAGTGCATCTCTGAATCCACAACATGTCAAACAGCAGAAGACGGCAGAAAAGGCCGCTCGCCTTTTTTTTTTTGCTCTGTTTTTTACTAATATTAGTTGAGCCACTTTCATTTATTAACCTAATGACAAAATTCACAATGTAATGCAATGAATATCTGATCATTTTGGCTAAGCAAGGTCAATCTGTAGATTAGTCACCACCAGGAATAATACCTGACCAAAAAGTTTCATCAATATTGCTGGTGATTAGTTCATCTGTGACAGCTGATGATGAATGAGGAAGGCTCCGGTTTGAGATGTTTATCAGATTCGAGCTTTATGTCAAACCATTTCCTCTTGACCTCATTACAGTAAGTACGTACTAAGTACAGTATAAATGTAATTTGCTGCCAAGCCACAGTTTTCAGGGCCTGAAACACCACTGTAGATTCTACTGCTTTCTCAGACATTTTGAGGGAAAACAGTGCCAGGTTTCAGGTTTGACCTGTGGCATGGTAAAATATTCCCATTGCCACTGACAACCCTTTCAGGAGGGGAGTTGGTGGCTTGCATTCAGAGGTACTTCTTGGCAGGCAGTAGAGTATCAGCTGGATAGGCAACTTCATGAGCCTTCTACCATTTGAGATCTGACAGCAGGCAGCTAGAAAATTTTGATTGCTTTCATCAGTGAGTGCCTGACTCTGTGATAAACTAGTGACCTGGCAAACCCAGCTGCATCAGCACATCAGCCAATTCCCTTCTCTTCCTACAGCAGTAAGAGAAGCTGCTGACAGCTCCCTTGCAGAGAGAAATTTAGTAGAAATTTAGGCCTTAGCATTCAGGAAATCATCCTCCTGTAACCACTTTCACGTTTTTATGTAAAGGCAAATTTACATGCATTTGTTTTTAATGATGTACACGATTAAACTACATGCGAACAATGTTGTGTCATGTATAAACTACAAATGGTGTTAGTTAAAGTACTTCGGTAAACCACCAGCAAATTAGAGCTGTATATTTTCAGACCCACACAGTCCCAAGCAGTTCTCTTTATTTAAAATGTATCCCTGTTTCTTTTTAGATGGGATTCTCATTCACTGACAAATGAGAAAGGTGATGTTGCATGCACAGGAGTTCTCTCACAATATGACTAAAGCTATGGACAGTGGGGTTGGTAGCTTGGGCTGTATGTCACATAGACAGCTGAACGTTGAAAGGTGTACTAAACCAAAAAAGACTTTTGGACTGCGTGTCCACTAGGAGGAAGTTAGTGGGTCATTTTAAGCAATCTCATCTTGACAGTTCATCTCAAAGCAGTACAGATACAACTGGGGATGAAAACTCTATCACTAAGATATTCCCACAAGGTGGGACAGTGTGTTTTATATGATTAGGAATTTGTTGGAGCAGGGCGCAGGATACAAGTATCACTGATTCAGTGGATGCTTGTTGAAAACATGGAGACTTTTCTCAAACCATTGGAGCTGGAAATCTGGAAATTTGATCACTGAGTTAAAACAACAGAGGAAACTTTGCTGCTAGCAGTAAATGAGCGATTCCTCCAAATTGGTACAGAGCCTTTATGATTGCTTGCAAGAAAACAATAGAACTGTTGCGAGAACAGATGGGTATGACCGACCGCTTTTCCAGTGATACAGCACAAGAACTACGAGGCACAATAACCAGGTCAGCTTGGAATTTCTTACTGCATATGCATATACAATGAATTAATTCAGGAAAACTGCTTATTGGAAGAAGGACAAAGTCCAACAACCGTAGAGGTATGCTTACTTTAATTCAACAACAAACTGAATTTAAATCTATTGCTATGTCTCTCAGTAAACAAGCATGTAAAATGCAGTCTAGCCTAGACTGATTATTTTACTGTATAGCATAAATTACGTATGATTTGCGTGAGTCAGAAAATAGATTCTCATCTTTTTAAGGAAATAAATAAATAAAACGGATTACCACCCCACATAGCAGGATTATCTATCTACATAACAGTGTTTGAACCATGTCTGTACATTAAAAGATTCAGGCCTTTTAATCACAGAAATGTGTGGATGAATAAGAACCATAAATACTAACTGGATCTGCATTTCCAGAGGAAGCTTCCAAGGAACCACAACTGTATTTAAAATGTGGCAAACAAAAATAATATGGCCAGTGCTTTTGGCCTCGTGTGGGGTCATGTTCAAAGACACTTGTGGGTTTGAGTCCCAATAATTATTGCTTGCGTGCATGTGTCCCAAGTGGTTGCCATGGTGTCGCTAGGTGTTTACTATGGTGTTTCTATGTGGTTGCTAGGCGGTTGCTATGATATTTCAGGTTGATGCTAAGATGTTGCTAGGTGGTTGCTAGGTCATATATATATCATGCTAGCATACCCTAGGTGATTGCTAAAGCATGCTAGGTGGCCACTAGGATTTGGGATTTTAGGGTTTCTGCTAAAGTATTGCTTTTCCACTTGCTTTGATTTCATAGGTGGTTGCTATGCAGTTGCTGTGATGTCTGAGGTGGTTGATTCGGTTTTGGTAGGTGGTTGCTAGGCAGTTGCTAAAGTATCTTGGGTGGTTGCTGTGGTGCTGCTAGGTGGTTGCTCTGGTAAAGTAAAATGTTCTTTGCTGTTGTCTTCATTTCTCATCCATCAAACAATTTTGTACAAAACTGCAATAGTACAGAAAAGTACAGAAAACACCAATTAGACAAGTGAATGCTATTCATATAACATCCTACATCCACAATGTAATAGTGTAAATAACTGGCAACATTTTCATGTAAACATGAAAATGATAAAAATATATAAATGCAAGTGTTTAAATGTACCCAATGAAATTTACATATGAAATTAACCTATTGAATGAAATAAGTACTTACTCTGGTACTTATGTACCATAGATTAAGGCAAAGTTCTTATAGGACATGACATTGTAGGCTAGGCTATAGGCTAGACTATGCTAGGTGTTTGCCATGGTGTCTCACGTGGTTGATAATGGTGTTGCTAAGTGGTTGCTATGGTGTCCCATTAGGTTGCTATAGTGTTGTAATGTAGCTGCTGTATGCGAATACTTTTGGCCGTGTGCAGGGGTGTGTTCAAATACTTTTATCTGTTAATGTGGCAGAAGATAAGGTCACTGAGTCTCACTGAGTTCTCTGTCGTAACATCATCGATTTCAATTAGTTAGAATTGTGTCAGTTTATTCTGTCAGTGCAGTTCTATTTATTTTTCTATTTGTTTTCAAAATTAAATTGATTAACAGCAATAAATCAGTTTACCATTTGGTTTGAAAAACTTTCCATTGGAGAAGCTATAAAAGTCGCCCCTCAGTTTATCACAATACAGCGTGATTATCAAACACAACACATCTGTACATTAAGCAGTTCAAGCCGCATTAATTGCAGAAATTGATGGAAGAATATGTAATAGGGATAGCAATATTCAGACATGAATCAAACCTACCATTATTTGCAAGCTCAATTAGTATTTTTCTCTTCAATTAAGCATGTTCACAAATGGGTTGCGGATTCATTTCTTTCCTGTCCTGGGATCTTTTGTGAGTGGGAAGTAATTCTCAAACTCTTTTGAAAGCTGCGACAGATGGTCTTGAACCAACTAAGAGAATGAAGGTCCAACCTTAGTCTCATCTATAATCCCTGCCACTGTGTGAAACTCTTCATAGAGCTGCTTGAACAGACACAAATTAGGGGCATGCAATTTGATGTGGTTAGTATACTTCTCACAAAAATTAGGGGATATTTCAAAATAAAAAGAATCATTTGATTTTATTTCAGCAAACAAGCAAATGAAAAGTCAAAGAAAGTTGTTCAATTGCGCAAATGAGATTTTGTTTGCTTGCTTGGCTTATTCAATGTTGCTGTCGGCATCAGTGGCCATTTCAGCGGCACACACATAAAGCCATCTCATAAGGCCATATCGACACACAAGTTCACCTCAAGACCAGTAATATATATAGATACAAAAGTCATTGCCAATTTAGAGCAATCAATTAACCTAACATGCATGTCTTTGGACTGTGGGAGGAAACCGGAGTACCCGGAATAAACCCACATAGACACGGGGAGGACATGCAGGGATTGAAACTAGGACCTTCTTGCTGCGAGGCAACAGTGTTACCTTCTGAGCCATCGTGCTGCCCTGCAAGTGAAATGCAAGCTCAACTATGGTGATTGAGTAGTAAGTGACGTGTTCATGGGGGTGAACAGAAGCATGTCAGACTGGATGAGAGTGCCACACATTGACTTTTCAGTAGGGTGTGTGATTACCTAAGAAGTGATCGGGCATGGAAAGGATTCGATCGTCCAGTAATTCTTATGGGCTCACCTTTATATTCATTTTGAAATATACCCTTAATAATGTACATCAAATCTTCGAAGTAGCAGGCAGAATGAATTGTTCCCCAATATTAAAGGGCCTTTTAGCTTTAGCAATATGGGTCTCAACTAAGAATGAAGCTTTCAATAACTGTTTTTGTCTTTTGTGTCCTTGTTTTTTCCTCTTTCAAAAAAAAATACAAAGATTTGTCTTTTAACACAGGATGTTTTGTCTTGATGTGGCGAAGCAGTTTTGAGGGTTTCATTAGCTAGTTTGTCACCACAAATTATGCGTAGTGGGTGTGGAGCGTGCAGCTTTCTTTTCGCTGGCAGTCTGTGATCCTTCTGCTGTCTCGTTGTTTGCTTGTTCTTTCCCAAAAAGGCTCTCTAGTTTATTGTGTTTTTGGCTCATTTAAAAAAAAAAAAGTTTAGCTTGCACCATAATAGGTGAAGTGTCAAGTATATAATTTTAACCACATTTTTTTTTCCTTTTCAGACTGGTACCAAATAATCTTTGGACTGGGGGTTGGGAACCCGTCATATAATAACTACAATAACAGTAATAATAGGACACAATAATATTACACACATTAGACCAGCTGCCTTGGGTCACACACACGGACTGCTCACCTTTTCCCTTATTCTGATTAATCACACTAATCTGATCCTCATTTCCCACTCACTATATTTTCACCTCCTCACAACCCTCCCCCTGCTGATTTACTTGGCTAATCCTCGTTTTCAAGCGCTATTTCCTCTCGTGTTTGTTCTGTTGTTTATTGCCATTTACTGTATTTCGTCCTCTGTTTACGCCCTTTTCCTTATTGTAATAACTACAATAACAGTAGTGATAGGAACAAAACAATTGTGTGTTGATAGTGTAACACACTAAATACAGTGTTGCTTGCACAACACACAAAATAAAATGAACAATAGTACAAAGAATGCTATATAAATACAATATAAATATGCTATACTGTAACACTGTATACTTGTGCATGGACAAGTACCATTTTACCACAGTACCATTTTCCATTCATTAAAAGAGTAGACAATGTAAATTGAATAATTTTTTGGGAATATTGTCAGGTAGTGGTATTTTCCCAACAGCACTAAATATAAAAGGAAAGGAGAAAGGAGTCACGTTCATAAACTAAAGATGATTAAGTCTGAAGGGGATAAAGTAAGAACTGGGTAGTATGCTAGCTTATCCTGCGTTGCATGCCTAACTAGCATTCTCTGGCATCTTTGCAGGTCATCCAAGCTGTGTTCTTTGGCGTGTGTGTCCTTACAGACATTTCAAGTCTCTTGATAAAGGGCACAGCCAGTGTGGAGCAGGAGAGGCAGCTCCGAAAGCTAATTGGTCTACAGGACTGGATAATGGCAGTGCTGGCATTTCCTGTGGGAGTAGTAAGTGTTATGCATGCATCGATTTTTACAGTATGAATGAAAGAAAAACACTAGTTCTAGTTCTGCTTCTCAAATGTATATATAATGTATATACGCATATAACAGGTCGACTCCAGACAATTATCAGTACTCAATAAGTGTATCCCTTGTTCAGAAATAGTCTTTTATTATCCATAAGGAATTTTTCTTCCATATAGATTACTCAAATTCCCACATTTGCTCATTAGAAATGCAATGATATTATTTAGCAGTGATGTATGGAATTTACATTTACATCAAATGAGAGTAGAATAAGTGGAAAATACAAAAACAAAAAGCAGTCTTACATTTATTTGGACTTTTATTTAATTTCAGACAGTGTGAACCCAAGATATTTATTTTTACTTTGTCTCCTCAACTTCATTTGATGTGTTATTATGCATCCATTCCTGCGTTTAAGGGCTGAAACACATTCCAAAAAAAGTTGGGATGGGCTAAAACTTTTTTTCTAATTTAGGCTAAAACTCTTGATGTCAATAGGTGATTATAATCATGATTTGTTGCTAAACCAGTATCCATGAACTTCGCTTTTACATCCATTTACATTTCCAGCATTTAGCAGACACCCTTATCCAGAGTGACTTACAACTGATATATTCTTACAATCCAAGCAATTGTGGCTTAAGGGTCTTGCTTAAAGCACCCAACTGTGTGACAGCTTGGCAGAGGTGGGATTTAAACCCTGGACCTGCTGGTCCAGAGTCCAGTACCTTAACCACTAGGCTACCACAGTCCCAAGGGATTTCTTTGGCTAACCTTTGCAAAGCATAACAATAAGAATAGGAATATATATATATATATATATATATATATACACACACACACACACACACACACACATACAACAATTTTATGTTTGCTCCTGCTACTAGACTGTTATTCATGTACTCATGTACTATGTATTGGTCTACTTTGTACAAGGGGTCACTGTCAAAATAACGCAAAAGGATCT
Source organism: Parotocinclus haroldoi (assembly GCA_034779995.1). Taxonomy (NCBI): domain Eukaryota; kingdom Metazoa; phylum Chordata; class Actinopteri; order Siluriformes; family Loricariidae; genus Parotocinclus; species Parotocinclus haroldoi. Next base: position 13,746 of record JAUZST010039475.1, read on the forward strand.
TGTCCAAACCTGAAATTGGAAGCATTCTGTAGAATAACAATGTATGTGTTACCAGTATTCCAGAGCCCAGTGGCTGTGTGTGTTATACCTCTCCACCTCATTTTTTGTTGCACTGATACTACGTACAGAGGCAGTTTGAAATTTAGTAGAATCGAAACCATGGCTAGGCAATGTGTATGACATATGCTCCCTTATTTGGTGATATTGTTCGATTCTCTGGTCTGATGATTAGATTGAACAGTCTGCCATAAAGCCCAAGTTGGTGGAGTGCTGCAGTGATGTTTGACTTTCTGGAAGTTTTTCCCATCTGCACCTAGGATCATAGGAGCTCAACCAGAGTGACCATTGGGTTCTTGGTCACCCTGGTTGTTCTAAACTTCTTCTGTTTAAGAAATATAATGGTCAATGTGATCTTATGAACAGTGCCGCAGCATTTTTGTAACCTTTTCAGATTTGTATCGCCACACAATTAGATGCGCAGTGTTTGAGACATGTTTCTAAAAATAGTTTTTTTCAAAATTAAAATTTCTTTACTTTCATATTATTATAAATATTATTCATATTTCACTAATACTACAGTGGTGCATGGGGTAATTGTCACAGTTTTGGGCATTGCAGTCATAAACTAAGCTAAAAATCTCTTTGTTTTGCAGTTTGTGGTCACCATGTTCTGGACCCTGTACCTTTATGACAGAGACCTGGTGTATCCAAGACTCCTTGATAGTGTTATACCTCAGTGGCTGAATCATGGAATGGTGAGTACTTCGTTATTGTTAGACAAACCCGGTACAATTCGGTTCCCACAATGCGCCCAGTGCTGCTGGGGCAGACGCTGGTCCCACTCTGATCCTCATTAGAATAAAGGAGTTACAGTATTGCTTATTTACATTTGGGTTTATGTACAACCGAAACTACATTTGGTACACTTAAGTGAAATACTAAAATTACATTTTAAACTAAAAGGCTCTAGCCTATCCCACAATTCAAAGGGTGTAGGCAGCAGTACCAGTCCATCACAGAATTCAGTATACATGCCAATGCAATATATATATATATATATATATATATACAGTGGGTACGGAAAGTATTCAGACCCCTTTACATTTATCACTCCTTGTGTCATTGCAGCTGTTTGCTAAAATAAAAAAAGTTTTTATTTCTCATTAATGTACGCTCAGCATCCCATATTGACATTAAAAGCATCCCAAATTTATTAAAAAAGAAAAACAGAAATATCACTTGGTCATAAGTATTGAGACCCTTTGCTCAGAATTTAGTAGAAGCAGCCTTTTGAGTTAGTACACCCATGAGTCTTCTTGGGAATGATGCAACAACTTTTCCCACCTTGATTTTGGGGATTCTCTTCCATTCTTCCTTGCAGGTTCTCTCCAGTTCTGTCAGGTTGGATGGTGAATGTTGGTAGCCAATTTTAGGTCCCTCCAGAGATGCTCAATTGGGTTTAGGTCAGGGCTCTGGCTGGGCCAGTCAAGAATGGTCACATAGTTGTTCCAAAACCACTCCTTTGTTATTTTAGCTGTGTGCTTAGGGTCATTGTCTTGCTGGATTTTGAACTTTCGGCCCAGTCTGAGGTCCTGAGCACTCTAGAAGACGTTTTCTTCCAGGATATGTCTGTACTTGGCCGCATTCGTCTTTCCTTTAGCTGCAACCAGTCGTCCTGTCCCTGCAGCTTAAAAATACTCCCATAGCATGATGCTGCCACCACCATGTTTTTGTAACTCACTAGCCAGTGTGGTAGGAGGTTAGTCGTGACCCTACTAGCATAGCATAGCTAGGGATAAAACTAGTGTGAATTGGATAAATTCACACTATTTCTACATTTTTTAACTCCGTTACACTGGCTTGAGCAGGGGAACCTTGTGTGCCTTGTGTGTTACTAACGGGCAGCTTTGAGACTATGGTCCCAGATCTCTTCAGGACATTGACCAGGTCCACCCATGTAGTTTTGGGTTGATTCCTGACCTTGCTCACAATCATTCTTACCCTATGAGGTGAGATATTGCATGGAGCCCTAGACCGAGGAAGAGTGACAGTCATCTTGCACTTCTTCCATTTTTAATATTTGCGCCAACAGTTGTTGCCTTCTCAACCAAGTTGCTTGCCTTTTGCCCTGTAGCCCATCCAAGCCTTGTGCAGGTCTACAATTTTGTTTCTGGTGTCTATAGAAAACTTTTTGGTATTGGGTATGATGGAGAGATCGGAGTGTGATTTATTGACTGTGTGGACAGGAGTATTTTATACATGTAATGAGTTCAAACAGGTGCAATTAATACAGGCAATGATACAGAATAGGAGGGCTTCTTAAAGGAAAAACTGACAGGTGTGTAAGAGCAAAAATTCTTGCTGGTTGGTAGGTGATCAAATTAATATTTCATACAATGAAATGCAAATTAATTACTTAAAATCATTCCATGTGATTTTTTGGTACTAATATCAGGGCCTTGAACCACCATTTAGACTGACATTTGGACAACATTTTGTACAAAACCAAAAGGTTTCTTCCTGAAAACAATTAGGAAATAAGAGACAATGCCAAGATGAACATGTATGAAAGTTAGATTTGAAATTGGTCTGTAATGAGACAGAACACAAGGGTCAAGATTAGTTAAACAGACAGAAAACCCCATCATCCTCAACCAAGTAATTCTGCTTTGTCTATTGACAAATATAAGACCCTCATCAGATCAGGATGTTCCCTTTTTAGTCTTGGTCCTCACAAGGTTTCTTCCTTACAACATTCAGGGAGTTTTCCTTGCCACTGTTGTCTTGGGCTTGCTTAATTTGGGATTGGCCTGTTAAGTTAATATAATACCGTAAAGCTGCATTGAGGCAATGCTCCATTGTGAAAAGCACTGTGTAAATAAATATGTTTTGACTTGAACAAAAATCTGTATCATGTTTTAGGATTCTAATTCACTCTATTATTTGCAATTTTACATAGCTTTGTCTCTTATTCTACTCTCAGGAATACATCAGACATTGTATAAATACAAAAATAAAATATCCCATAATTAATTATCCCCATATTTTTGAGAGCAGTGTATATTCATCATGAACACTTACTGACAAAAAGATAACACATCAAGTAAGATTTGTTCTCTATGGTATTCTTAGGTGCATTTGCCCACAGATGTTTGCAGCTGAACATGTTCATTCTGCACACTCATAGGTTGCCAAAGCTGGTGTCCCAGCTGGTCCCATAAATGCTCAATTGGCAATGAATCCGCCATCATATAGATTGTTTTGTTACCTAAACCAACCCAGGCTTTACTCATATATTATTTAGCACCGCAATTCAGTGGAGCTTAAAATGACACAAAGCTGGAACTCATTGTGTGCCAGCACCATAAAGACTAATTACCTAAGGTCAACAAAAGTTTGTACACCAGGCCATGTTAAGCAGTATACTGATTACAGGGAAGACAAACGTGATACATCTCAGTAGCCTTTCTGGCAGAGCAAGCCTCCCAGCCTTCTATGACATCAATTATTAGTGGATTTCTTTCAGACTTCCTGGAACCTACCCATTCATGTGCTTTCTAACTGATTGTGTGAGCTAGGCATCTGTTTATTTTTGTTTATTTAATGTTTTATCAGTGTCAGCCAATTATCAGTGTCCTTTTCCCCCCCATGGGGAGGACATGCAAACTTCACACAGATGTAGTCCAAGGATCGAACCAGGGATCTCTGGAGGTGTGAAGTAACCATGGTAAGCACATGCATCGCCATGCAGGCCCTGCTAGGAGTGTGATGTACTTTGAGTAGCAATGGGAGGAATAGATTATGGAAAATAATTTACAGGAGGTATTTGCCTAGAAGCACCCAAGTTTAATCTTCCTGACCTTTCTTTTATCCTGATGTGTTTTTCTGTAGCTCCCTGTGTGTGCTTTAACATTAAGTAAACTAGCAGATCTAAGGCTGAAAAACAACTTGCTGTTTTGTGTGTATTTTATACAGTATGGATAATTTTGTTTCTGAAATCTGATTGGCAGAGCCACACTTGAAGGTGTTGTGAACCACTGCTATACACACACTTGTTTCCAAATCACAGCAACAGATTGTTTGTTTGTTGAAATTTGTGATGATTTTAATTTGGACTTAAATGAACAGTGGAAGTATGTTGTATATAATAAGAGAGAAAATGTATTAAACATCTAGATGTATAATAAGGATTTTGTTCTAAATGCAGAAGTTATTGTATACAATGTAAACCATGTCAAATTATGCTGTGCTGAGAAAAAAAATATATCTGTTGGCTAAAGATTAGAAGATTAATTAAAATAGATTTTGTGAAAGGACCACAACCAATATTATCTTGGCAATTACGAATATATTGTTTACCTTGCACCATGCCACAGTCTTGCCACCTCAGTCCTATAGGCTGTCTCATCACCTGCAGAGATCAGTCACATGCAGAGTCAATGCAGTCAATCATCAGCAGATTTGACATGACAGTCATGGGGTATACAGTCAACAGAATGGGGTACACAACACTCAGACTTAGAACTCAACCTGGGTTGGGCGTATACTGTACTCACTCTATCCCTATATTTTGCAGAGAGGATGAATTTTGCAAGCTGTGTATCAGCACCTTACAACAGCTTAACAACTTAGATCTGTAAACAATCAACTTTCCTTTCCATGTCCCAGTAGACACAGCACCCACGGGTAAGGTTCATATGCCTACTCTTAAACTGCCACTGAACAGTGTTCGGCATGTTTCCCCTATTGAGATGGAACTTGAGGGCTGCTGGTGTAAAGCAGCTCACTATTTACAATTGCAAGGAGCAATGTGACTTGCAATATGAAAACTGACTGCAATCAGTCGAAAGGTAAAATTTTCTTAGATTACAATTTAGTGTTGTCACTATGACTGTTATTTCAAAACGGGTAGGAAGATGGTTTTCTACTTCAGAAGCAACAAACCTTAATACCTCCATTCTCACTTCATTATAACAATTTATTAATTCATTCATTCATTTTTCTTATCTCATTAATAACCATCTAGTTTGAATCCTGTACCTGACAAGAATGTCTGACAGGAAAGTACAGCACATAGTCAGGGCAACAGAGCAGATCATAGACTGATCAATTGATTGATCTCCCATTGCCTCAGGTCATTGAGTACAGTGCTACAGTAGGGAGACAGCTATAGCCAAACTATCATTAAACCACTTCCATGTGGTACAAATCTGAGGCAACAATTCACGCCAGCAGCTTTTCCCACACTTTTCACAACCGAAATGAAACCTTATTGACCTGTCATTATTGACTTGTCACTGTGGCCAAACTCTCATGTACCGGTGTTTTAGCACAACCATACCATGTTCACTTTAAATAATAGATTGGAATTCAATTGTTACTCTTGTATGCACATTTAAGACCTTTGGCTCATTCAAATTGGCTATATTTAATGTTATCGTCCTCTATTTTATTCTTATTCTAGTCCTACTTTTCTCCTGGATATTTTATATAGTGTGGGTATATGCATGGTGTTTACAGTAGAATGTTACACTAAACACAGTGGAGCAAAAAAGTATGTAGTCCGCCATTGATTGTGCAAGTTTTCCTGCTTTAGAAAGACGAGAGAGGTTTGTAATTCTCCTCTCCTTGTTATACTTCAACCATGATTCAAAATGACAAAAGCAAGAAAATACTAGATATCACATTGTAGAATTTGTAAAGAATTAATTTGTAAATTATGGTGAAAAATATGTATTTGGTCTCCCACAAACAAGCAGGCTTTCTGGCTCTCACAGACCTGTAATTTCTTCTTTAAGAAGCTCTTCTGTCCTCCACTCGTTACCTGTATTAATGACACCTGTTTGACCTTGTTATCTGTATAAAAGACACCTGTCCATAGGCTCAAACAGTCAGACTCCAAACTCAAGCATGTCCAAAAGCTGCCGAAGGACACCAGGAAGAAAATTGTAGACCTGCACCAGGCTGGGAAGAGTGAATCTACAAGAGGCAAGCAGGTTGATGTGAATATATCAACTGCGGGAGCAATTGTCAGAAAATGGAAGACATACAAGACGATTGATAATCTCCCTTGATCTGGGGATCTCATCACATGGGGTCAAGTAAAAAATTCCAGAACTACACAGAGGGACCTGATAAATAACCTGCAGAGACCAAAGAAACAAAGGTTACCATCAGTAACACATTATGCCCAGAGGGACTCAATGCTGCAGTGTCAGGCGTGTCCCCCTGCTTAAGCAAGGACATGTCCAGACCCATCTAAAGTTTGCCAGAGAGCATATGGATGATCCAGAAAAGAACTGGGAGAATATCGTGGTCAGGTCGAAACCAAAATAGAACTTAAAAAAAAACTCAACATGTCGTGTTTGGAGGAAGAATGCTTTGGGGCTGTTTTTCTGCAAAGGGGACAGGACAACTGATCCGTGCTAAGGGAAGAATGAACGGGGCTATGTATCATGAGATTTTAAGCCAAAACCTCCTTCCATCAGTGAGAGCATTGAAGATGAGACGTGGTTGGGTCATTTGGGGCATTTTGAGGTCCTGAAGTGGCCTAGCCAGTTTCCAGACCTCAACCCCATAGAACATTTTGTGGAGGGAGTTAAAAGTCCATGTTGCCCAGTGACAGCCCCAAAACATCACTGCTCTAGAGAAGATCTGCATGGAGAAATGGGACAAAATACCAGCTACACTGTGTGCAATTATGGTGAAGACTTGCAGGAAACGCTTGATCTCGTCATTGCCAACAAAGTTTGATCAAATACTTATTTCCCACCATAATTTATAAATAAATTCTTTTAATCCTACAATGCGATTTCCTGCATTTTTTTCTCATTTTGTCTTTCATAGTTAAAGTATACCTATGATGAAACCTACAGACCTCTCTCATCTTTCTAAGTAGGCTGACTAAATACTTTTTGGCCCCATTGTAGCTCGAGGACACTGAGCATATTCTAGTTTTATCAAAATTTGATAATTTGGTAAGCACTACTGCAAAAACATAAATAGAATGAGAGCAATGTTTGATGACATTACAAACAAATCAACTATTAAATTAGTTTTACAACTAATTTGTTTCTCAATTTTACTTGAATGAGTCGATTACTCGTTGAATTCCTATTTGACACAAGGAATCCAGATGGCAAAAGCTTAAGAGTTGCAGTAGCAAACTGTATTTCTTTTTCCAAAATACTCCGGTAACCAAACAATCTTCACACCCTTCATCCCATAAACTGCTGTATTCAAAATCCATAGCTTTATTTTGCAACCGGAACACTGTCATGCTTCAGTACCTAAGAATGCAGCAAACTCTAAAAAATGTTTCTCAATGTATAGCCTATTCAAGCTCAGATTTATTCAGTTAAATGACACACTTTTTTTGGTTTAACTAAGCTTGTCTCTTTTGATTTGAAAAAGGCCACACGGCATGCAGAGATGGTGGTATTAGACCAGGTCTTGGAATGGTGTCGTCTAAGAAAGATGCATCCAAAAGAAGTGTGTATGCATGCTGTTCTTTATGTGACTGTGGAACCCTGTATCATGTGTGCAGCTGCATTGCGTCTGCTACGTATCCTTAATCATTGTTTGACTTTTTTGTAGTGTGTTGATAGACTGAAGGTTTATATGAGTTTGTGCATCTCAAACCCTATTATTTAATAATTCCTTGTAGAATTGGTTAAGGTACTGAGATGAGATGTGTTAACATGTTTGGTCCTTGACATTGACGTAGATATTCCCCTAGTTGTCTATGGGTGTAAGAATGAACGATTTGGTGGCTGCAGTTCAGTACTGGACATCTCCTCAGGTGATCTACTTTACACTGGAACATCCTTCAAGGTAACAAAATAACACCATGATACTAATTTGTAAACTTTTGCTTAGGCCAAACACATTACAACACGAACACATTTACAAAAAATCAACGTATTAAATCATTTTGAAAACCTGTCAACAATAAGAGTATTTAAACATTGCACAAGGTGGCATATGTGTGTGATCAATTTAGAAATGTGTTGGTTGGATATTGGTAAAGAGTCATGATTTGTAGTGTTTTGTACTACGGTGTTTTTCACCCTTGTACAGGTCAGACTTAACAGTATCATTAAAGTTAACTCAACCACAAATCTAAACGTTTTTGTTTTGTTTAATTTGTTGAAATAGCGCTTTTCACTAGGGAGCATTGTCTCAAAGCAGCTTGACAACATTTATTTTATAAGTTCTATCCCAAATTGGGGACGACAATAGAAGGAAAAAACTCCATAAATGTTGAGGAAGAAACCTTTCGTGGAAGACTCCTCCACTTTGGGTGCCTTAGATATTGCAAGATTTGTAGTAGTAGTAATACCTAGTAAATAATAACAGGAAAAAAAGAAAAATTGAAAGAATAGCATAAGAAAATATGTATATATTGGCAATTGTTTCTTCCATTATACTTAGTCACTTTAGGATCTTGAGTCCTTTAATGAAGGCACACATTCCCTGAGTTACTATCCGCTGGAGTGGCCCTACTGTTGATGGAACCCAGTACTGAACCCAGGCTGAAACTGGTACCGACACATAACCTCGGAGAGAAAAGCCAAGAACGATCAGACTTCCATGAGACATCAGCAACCCACACCCACAGCAATCCACAAACCTGAGTGATCACACTAAGGAGGCAAAAAGAGAGCAACTCAGCATCCCAGATCACCATAGACCTCTTTGACAATGAATCTCCAGCTCTGTCGGAGTAATGGAGGAAACTAATGGGAACTCTAGTAAAACAAAGTATGTAGAAAACTGTAATTGCAGTAATACAGAGTGCATCTGCAACCCCTAGTAAGAAACAAATGTGACAGTACAGAAAATGCATATTTTAAAAAAGTGTCTCTTACATTTTACTCAATGATTTTTTTTTTTTTATTTGATTTTTATTAAATTGAAGACTGAACGAACGAGACTGAATGTACCTGAGATGTTTCATGTTTTATTTGTTCAACTTAATTAACTGAATTCACTTAACTAGTTTTTTATTAGCTCAGAGACATCTGGAATGGACCAAACAGTAGAAAAATGTATTGTGGCAGATGAATCAGTATTCCAGGTCTTTTTGGGGGAAAATGGACCATCCAGTGTCTGTCATGATATGACTGTATGAGTGCCCTTAGCAAAGATAATTTACACTTCTGCAATGACAGCATTAATGCAAAAATAATGCATTTTAATAATGCCTTCAAGACATCATTGTTTGTGGGTCGTCCATGCGTTTTTTTTAAACAACACATACGTGCAGAACCACATGCAGCTTGGACATTACAATAGCAAGGCTGTGAGGCTGTGGAAGAAGAGGGTAGGGGTACTGGACTGGCCTGCCTACAGTTCTGAGCACTTCCCAATGGAGAATGTGTGGAGAACTTAAAAAAAAAAAATCTGACAATAACAACACCTTACTGTTGCACATCTTAAGATGTGTTTGCAGGGAGAATGGGACAAAATAACACCTAAAACACTAAATCGCTTGGTATCCTCTGTGTGAAAACGTCTTTTAACTGTGGTACAAAGGTATAGCAATGCTAAATACTAAAGCATAACAAGTGATTTATTGTCCCAACTTTTTTTTAGAATGTGTTTCAGGCCTGATATGTAGGAATGGAAGTATACGAACAAATTAAATGTAATGTGTATTTAGTGTATAGTGAAATTTTATTTAATGTGTATGTGCATGTGTGCGCGTGTGTGTACATACACAGTCGAGAAAATAAGTATTTGATACACTGCTGAATTTCACACCTACAAAGAATGGAGAATCTCATTTTTATTGTTGGTAGACTTCAACTGTGAGAGATTAAAGTAATCTAAAAGAAAATCACATTGTGTGATTTTTTTAAATAATTAATTTGCCTTTTATTTAATAGAATAAGTATGTTGTACAATAGAAAAACATAACTTAACTTTTGGCAGATGTTTCCTGTAGTTCTTGACCATGATTTTGGCCCACTCCTCCATACAGATCTTATCCAGATCTTTCAGGTTTTAGGGTTGTCACTGGGCGACATTAAGTTTCAGCTCCCTCCAAAGATTTTCTATTTGGCTCATGTCTGGAGACTTGCTAGGCCACTCCAGGACCTTGAAATGCTTCTTATGGATCCACTCCATAGTTGCCCTAGAGGTGTGTTTTGGGTCATTGTTATGCTGGAAGACTCAGCCACGACCCATCTTCAATGCTTTTACTGAGGGAAGGAGGTTGTTGGCCAAAATCTCACGATACATGACCTCATCCAACCTCATTTTAATATGGTACAGTTGTCCTGTCCCCTTTGCAGAAAATGTAGTTCTGGGTTGATTCCTGACCTTTCTCACAATCATTCTTACCCTACGAGGTGAGATCTTTCATGGAGCCCTAGACCGAGGAAGAGTGACAGTAATGTTGCATTTATTCCATTTTTAATAATTGCGCCAACAGTTTGTTGCCTTCTCAACCAAGTTGCTTGCCTATTGCCCCTGTAGCCCATCCCAGCCTTGTGCGGGTCTATAATTTTGTCCCTGGTGTCTATAGAAAGCTCTTTGGTCTCGGCATGGTGGAGAGATTGGAGTGTGATTTATTGAGCGTGCGGACAGGTGTCTTTTATACAGGTAGTTCAAAGGGGTGCAATTAAGGTGGAAATACATGTAATGAGTGCAGGTAATGACTTGGGACTTTCTGAAGAAAAAAATGGTCTGTGAGAGCCAGGAGTCTTGCTTGTCGGTAGGTGATTAAAATACTTATTTTATGCAATAAAATACAAATGACTTAAAATGAATTTAAAATTTCAGAAAATCACATTGTATGATTTTTGTCTATCACAGCTGAAGTGTACCTACATTAAAAAAAAAATCAGACCTCTCCATTCTTTGTAGGTGGGAAAACTTGCAAAATTGGAAAAGTAAATGAATATTAGTAATGGGTATTACAATTAATATTATATATATCTATGATTACAGCAGTTGTTCAGTTCCATCACATTCGGAGTGATACTGATTTTAAAATGTATTATGCTCATTGTCAAAGTGTTTAATAAATGTCCTACAATTAATGCCTTATCTGTTTAAAGTACTAAGCAGGAAAGGAAGTTAGCAAATTCCTTAAGAAACCCTGAATAATGTCCCAGAGGCAGTAAATGATGATAAGCGGACATGGTCCTCATTGCATTTCATTAATTAAATCAGCTGTTTATTAGCTGTATAATTATTTTAATATTGACTATTCCCGGAATTCTTAAATTAATACTATCTTCTTAACTGCAGTGTCTCCCAGGTCACAGAGCAGAAGAAGCTGTCGAAATGCTGAAGACATTTTACAAGCAACAGAATCCTAATGGTCAGTCTGTAAAGGACACTAAACGTAATATTTTTGTATTTTTTGTGTGCTCATTTTTTAATTGCGTTTTCACTGTTTTGTGAAGTCATGATTGATTACTTTTTGGGCAGCACAGTGGCTCGGTGGGGAGCACCGCTGTCTCACAGCAAGAAAATCCTGGGTTCAATACCAGGGTGGAGTGGCCTGGGTCATTTCTGTGTGGAGTCTGCATGTGTGCATGTGTGACTGTATGCCCTATGATGGATTGACACCCCCTCTAGGGTTGTTCCTGCCCTTGTGCCCACAGTTGCCGGGTTGGCACCGGCTGGCTCGTGATCCAGTGTGGATTAAGCGGAAGATGATGGATGGATGATTACTTTTTTTAATTGCTCCTTCTTATCTGTAAATAAATAGCTTTGCTTTTAATATTTCTATAATTACTGCAAGGCAGTGATGTGTTGAAATCCTAACCTGCTGTTGCACAGTAATGAGCAAAGCTGTACAAAGAAGAGCCAAGAACTCTTACATTCAAATCGTGCACATGTTCTGTATATGTTAAATTAGGCAAGCAAACGTTTTGGGAATCGCCTGAAATTGTTTATTACTTTCAACCGTTGGCTCCATATAGTCTAATGGTGCTTAAAATTATATGTAGAATGTGAGGAAGAATGAACAGAGGAACACAACTGTTGAAAATGTCATTGTAGAGAAGTATTACCGTATTAAACGCACGTTAATATTAAACGCACCACTGCCTAGTTTATGCATATTTAATATTCAGTTTTTCCGGTTGTGTCAAAGTCTAAAAGTTTGGGGTAATGACAGTTATAGCAGAGAATTGTTTTTCTTTCATTGTAGCCCGATCAAAATCTGTTTTTCTTTTTTATAGCTCCCAGGCCTAAAGTGAAGGTGAGCAAAGACGGTATCTCTCCAGAAGAGGGCTCTGTTATCACATAGAAACGGGGTGGCCTATGTAACGTGCGTGGCAAAATGGCTCCTCTTGAATGAATCGTCAAGTATTTTCATCCCTGGAAGGCAACACATCACACACGTGGCCACACTTCACGTGTAGGAAATTTGTCACTTTTGTTTTGGTGTGTAGAGACTGTTCCACTCAGCATTTCACCAGCGCTTCGGTTGTCATTAATTAGACCATGTATCTTTTCTATACTGTTGTGACCCTTAAGCTAAGTGAAATCGTCCTGTAATGTAATTACCTATGCTTTAGTAAGTACAACCCCAAATAAGAAAAAGTTGGGATGTTATGGAAAGGTTAATTAAAGAAAATTGAGGGGTTCTTCTCTGGTTTTCTCTCACATTCTAAAGACATGCATATTAGGTTAATTGGTGTTACTAAAGAGCCTAGTCTGTGTATAAGTCTATGGATGATTGATTAGTACCCTGTCTAGGGTTGTTCATGCCTTGCTGGAAAAAAAATGGCACTGTGTGCTCCAAACCAAAGACCATCCAGACTGTTATCAGCAACAAGTCCATAACCCAGGGTCTGTCCTGGTATGGGGTTTTGTCCAGTGCCCTGGGCAAAGGTCATTTTCAGTTATGTGATGATGCATTAATTCAGAAATGTACAGTGAGATTTTAAGCAACCTTAAAGTCCTTCAAGATGACAACTTTTCCATGAAAAGTTTACTTTCACGTTTACTTATCAACAAGACAACACAACAGAAGTAAAATCAGAAAAAGTATAGTCTGAAATATGGAAATCATTTACAGTGTTTCTTTGAGGAACATTGTTTTTAAACATTTAAACAACTTTCTCATATATTTGCTGACCACTGGAGATTCCTCTGTCCACCTTTGTTCCTTAATGCCTTTTGTGGACACTGTTTTTGTACCAAATCATGATTATAATCATTTGTTGACATCACCTTTTTGAATTAATATGATAAATTTAATAAATAAAGGAATTTCCTAGCTGTTAATTGCCCCATCCCAACCGTTTTATTGGAATGTGTCGTAGGCTTAAAATGCTGGAACTGATGTATATTAACAAATAAAATGAAGTTAATCAGTAAAGTTAATATTAAATATTA